>BSUD01000006.1:3913451-3975876 GCA_033239045.1 Fagopyrum esculentum
AAGTTTATTTAGTTAGTTCTACGTTTCTTGAACTTAGTATATACTATACTCACTTAGATATAATTAGTATAATTATATAGAATTCTAATTCGAATTAAGTTAAGATAATTTTAGAACAATATAACAAACAGGTATAAATAGTAAATCGAGGTACCCATTCTATGACAGATATAAACCTTCCCTCTATTTTTGTGCCTTTCGTAGGCCTAGTATTTCCGGCAATTGCAATGGCTTCTTTATTTCTTCATGTTCAAAAAAACAAGATTGTTTAGGCCGGATGGTGAGTCTTTTAAAAGACTTAGACTTGATTGAATCATAACACGGATATCTATTTATTTTATTGGAAAGTGTAATAGGGTAGACTGCGTGATTTCTTTCGAACATAAGTGCAAGAACTTTTATGCATGCGAAACCGGATATTAGGGGTGAATTCATTGAAACTATTTTCAAATCAATAGATCAGGACGGGTCGGTCCATGTTTGAAATAGAAAGTCAATGCTTCTAAATATGGATATCTAGGGCGGGGTCGTATGAAGGGAACATTCTGAGTTTCGTTTGCGATTGAATGAATTTTATGAATTACCCCGACAGGTTCACATTAGAATAGTGCTAGTTGATGAGAGTTCGGCCCCAAAAGCAAAAGAATCGAGCTCAAGCTACGGAAGTCGGTGGGAAAGAACTTATCTTTCAATGCCCAGTTTACTGATTGAACGAGGAATGGCCCAGCTTGCCGGCCGCCCTTTGCTTTTTTATTTATACACCGAGTCTTTCTTAAGTAAGTTACTTCATTAATGAAATACTCAATGGATATTGAGATGCTCATACTCGATATCTTTAGTTCTTTACTAGTCTCGCCATAGATTTGGAGTCCATTTTTTAGTAAGTTACTTCAATTATTTACGTTTTTAGGGCCCGTTTGGTTCTAACTCCGAAAACGGAAACGGAATGGAAACGAATTTAGTCCATATGTATATCCTTATTCATGAAATCATTCCTTATGGATTAATGCAAAATGCACTTATTTTTCCACATTTTGTTTTCCTATAGGGTTCAAAAATAATCAAATTGTACTCCAATTCCTTCAAACAATAAAAAATGATTCCACAAACTTTCATAAACAATGATATACATATGATTTAGATTCGTTTTATTTAATTTTAGTGCAGATAACCTATTCAGTTTTACTCAATCGTATCTAGAGTTGTTTGCCTTAGAATTTAAATGTAATGATTCTATATCTTAAAATTTAATTTCAGGATGTATAATTTTTTTAATAGAAAATCTAAATATTTATGAAAGAAAAGTGAGGCAATAAGTAAAAAAAAGTGATCTAAATTGACTAGAAAAATAATCTTACGGAAATAATCAATTTTCTTTCTCACATGACAAAGGTGTAATTCTTATATTTTGTACTAAAAATCAAACAAGATTGATTTGGATTCTATTATTATATTTATGGTCTTTTTGGATCACATGTACTATACAAAATAATACAAATAAATCAATCTAACTTTCTCACATGTCAAAGGTGCAATTCTTATATTTATGCTAAAATTTTAATTTTTAAATTGTTTTTCAATGGTGAATTGGGTTCAAGCAGTTATTATTCTATTAGACTATTCCAACTTTGTGGTGTTCATAGTCGTTTACCAAACTTCCTATTTATGGATATCTATGTTCGTTGTCTTCGGTTAAATGAATTCTCTTATTTTTTTTTGAATACTTTTTTGCTTTTAGACTTTTTTTATATATTTTTGTGTATTTCTTTTCAATTTCGTTTATATGCTTTATAAACATGTTTGTCAATTTTGTATTTATTTTTTAACCTATTAAACGATTGGGGCATCTAATGATTCGAACAATTCGACAATGTTCCCCTTGTAAATCGCTAACCATCGAAGTTGTTCACACTTTTATATCACGATACCCGTGTGCTGCAGTTTCATCTTCTCTTTTTGATGCTGTCTTCGTGGCGGCTCGAGTGTTTGTCGAGAAGGAGGCGTGGATGTGTGATCGACTCCTGACGGCTCTGTTGCAATACAAATCTGAGGTGTCCATAGCTGTTCCCAGACTTCTTACCTGTGTACCTACTTCGAAGATGAACGTTCGTGTTCGTCGCTTCCGGCTGACTGAATCATTCTGCTAGAAGACGTTGTTACTTTCGGGTTTTTATGATGTACTTTTGTGGTTTCTTTTTCTCCTTTGTTGTGATGTTTTGTGACGGTTAGTCCGTCTTCCGATCCAATAGTCGGCGCGCCGTCTATGAGATCGAACCGATCTCCGTTTCAAAAAAAAAAAATGATTCGAACCCATTTTCATTAAAAAAAATTCCATCCATAATTTTCATGTTATTTAATGGGTTGCGTGGACCGGGAGGCACGGTAAAAGAGGAAGGCTGGCATAAATACGGCTGGAAGGTGTGAAAACGGTGCGTTTTGACTTAGTCCGGCAGCTAAAAAACCAAGAGGAAAGAAAAAAACGAATATACACCGAAAAGGAAACACAACATCGTTTCCTCTCTCCCCTTCTTCGGTTCTCAAACAAATGGAATTTTTGGAGGATGCCGGGATCCGCGTCTCTTGATCTCTCCACCACCGTTCCTCTGCTTTAGCGTCTCCTCGATTAATCTCTCCGTCACGCGTAATTCTTCTTCGTCGCGTAATTTTTCATTCAATCAGCTCCACGCCTAATTTTACAGTCGCTTGGTTGATCCACAACTGCATATTACTTTCGGTTCTTTTTGGACTTTTTTTTATACGACCTCAAATGTTTTGGTTTCCGATTCTGGTTTGTGTACTTTTTGCGTATTTTGACACGAATCTGATATGATTTCTCTCTTAATTTGAATGAACATGCGTAATGCTGCTTTTAATCGTTCGAGTATTTCGTTTTTTCGGGTTTATTTGGCGTAGATCTCGATGAATATGCTCTTGTAGCCTTTCTCTGGAGTCTAATTCCCCGAATTGATTACTTTTTGTTTGCAGAGTTGATCCTCGTAGTTTCGCCTGTGATTCTTCCATCGGATTTCGCCGGCAATAGGATTTTGTTGCCAAAAAATATTGTTCAAAGTGGATTTTGCGGATTCTTCAGGTAGACGGATTTTTTTGGGGGACGAAGATGTCCTCAAAAAGTGATCATCATACTACGGTTCCGTTGTCTGTATTGCTGAGCCGTGAAACGAAGAGTGAGAAAATTGAAAATCCGGACATTTTGTTTGGTCAAGCCAACCAGAGCAAGAAAGGAGAGGATTTTACCCTTTTGAAGACTGAATGCCAACGCAATGTTGGTGATGGAGTCACCACCTTTTCAGTTTTCGGGGTAATAAGCCAATCAAGTCTAGTTTCCTCCATGACTCGAATTTTTTTTATGCTTTTTGTAATCGAGTGTTTTGACCTGCTAGCTATTTGCGTCCGGATTGTGGATTGGGTACACTTTTAAAAAGTATGCTATCTTTTGACACCTTTGGCCTTCGTTTTTCACCTTGCTATGTTGGGGGGAAATCTGTAGGTTTAAGCAGGCAGCATGGTTAATCATATCAAATAGTATGATATATCCATAGTTGAGCATCGGATTGGCTTCTTGCCGTTAAAATATGGCAATGAGGGGCCTGATAACTAAGATAATGGCACCAGAATAAATATGTTAGTTTCATAGCTTTGTTATATAGGCTGTTGATGTAGAGATTTGGGCGTATTTTTTTCCGATTTCTTACACATTACACATAACGTCATAAGCATATATGTGGTTGCTACTTGCAGAAGCTATTCTTTGAAGGGGATGCTGACTTGTGCCTGTTTTGCAGCTATTTGACGGACATAATGGCACTTCAGCGGCAATATACACCAAGGAGAATCTTCTACACAATGTTGTAACAGCTATTCCTTCTGATCTTAATAGGGATGAATGGATATCTGCACTACCAAGAGCATTGGTGTCTGGGTTTGTCAAAACAGATAAAGATTTTCTTCAAAAAGGTACAATTATTGCTAATGTGAATCTGACTTATTGCTGTTGTAGCTGATGTGTTTGACCAAATTTGTGGTATGGGTGTCAGTTTTCTTGGATGAGAACTTAATGTGTACTTGGGTTTATGCTTTTAGATTACCATCTTTTGTTCTGTAGCAGTTGGTTATATGGAGATCACTAGAGCAGTGAACATGACATTTCTATAATTGAAACCATCAAATGCATGCATGCTTGAATTTTCGTGAAATGGTATTTAAAACTGTTCATTCTTTAAGTTTGTGGTGGAAGGAACTGAGAATGTCCCATCTGAATGTTACGTCTTACTGTGAGCCCTTTGACATTGCTCTCTACTTGCTTATCTCATCAAATTCTCACTGTTACAAGAATGTTATGTCCCTCCCTTGAGCCCTCTGACATTGTTCTCTACTTGCTTATCTCATCAAATTCCCATTCTTACAAGAATGTTACAATCAAGTATCTCCAATTTTCAGGTCAATCATCAGGAACAACTGTGACATTTGTGATTATTGAAGGGTGGGTTGTATCTGTGGCTTCAGTTGGTGACTCTCAATGTGTATTTGAATCTATTGAAGGGGAAATATGCTGCTTATCAGCTGATCACAGACTTGATACCAATGCAGAAGAGTAAGTTATAGATTAAATAACTAGTGATTGGTTCCTTGTCGGAGACTCCAACTTTGCCTAATGTCATTTCCTTTACCAGGAGGGAAAGAGTTACTGCGAGTGGGGGTGAGGTTGGTCGCCTTAATACAGGTGGTGGTACTGAGGTAATACCTTCTACTGTCCACGATTGTTTTGTGGATGAAAAGACTATGCTCTTTATTTTGTGCCATTATGTAACATAGCACAGACACTTTTGTATGCATCTATTGACTATCGATCTTATGTCTTTCATCCTCAGATTGGTCCTTTGAGATGTTGGCCCGGAGGTTTGTGTCTCTCAAGATCCATAGGAGACAGGGACGTTGGCGAGTTTATTGTACCAGTACCTTATGTAAAGCAGATCAAGGTAGGTTTGGTGTACTCAATTTTCACATCTCAAGAATCTTTGGGCATGATACATCTTTCTATTGATGATAATGATAACCAGCTAGAGTGTTAGTTTCTTAAAATATCAGTTTTCCTAGTAATTCACATTTGAGACTGTATAATTTGAAACATCTGAAGTTGGACTAGTTACCTCATTAGTGGACGCATTTTGTAAGTTTCACTTCATTGGAATTTCTTATGCGTGACAAATCTTTTTGTCGATTATTTATTATGGTTTGAAAATTTTTACATGTACGAGGTATGTTCAGCTTCAATTTAGTTGAAATAGTATCTCCCTGGAACTCACTAAGAAAAGATGAGGGTTGCAAATGTTGTGCTAAAAAACATACGAGTGCATATCATGAGAGATTGCATTAATTATCATGGAAAAGTGAATTAGATCTTTGCTGGTTTTTTTCCAACTTTGTTACATGTACACTAAGCTGTATGTCCATTCTGCAGATGTCTACTGCTGGTGGAAGACTTATCATAGCAAGTGATGGTGTATGGGATGCTATAAGTTTTGAGGCAGCATTTGATTGTTGCAGAACAATGCCACCCGAGGCTGCTGCTGCACAAATTGTAAAAGTATGCAAATATCTAGTAACCTTCCACAAACAATTTGTAATTTTCAGTTTCTAATGTAGTGTATGCATGTCCTATGCAGGAAGCAGTTCAGTTGAAGGGCCTTAGAGATGATACAACTTGCATTGTAGTTGATTTGTTCCAAGCAGAGAAGGCACATCCTCCTATGCCACCTCCAAAAAAGCAAGGGAAAGGAGTCTTTAAGTCTATGTTCAAGAAGAAGTCTTCGGAGTCCTCATCACTGCCTGAGAAGGATTATGCTGAGCCAGATGTGGTGGTGGAAATGTTTGAGGAAGGATCTGCAATGCTTTCAGAAAGGTTTGTTTTCAGATATTCTAGTTGGTCTTGCATGGTTTGGTCCATTTAACAGAACCGCTTACTTTAGACATTATATTCCTGCCTACAGGCTTGACACTAAATATCCACTGTGCAATATGTTCAAGTTGTTTACGTGTGCCATTTGCCAAGTTGAGATTAAACCCGGTGAAGGTATTTCAATTCACGCGGGTTCTTCCGCTCGGAAAACTCGGCCTTGGGATGGCCCCTTCCTCTGTGAAAGCTGCCAGGAGAAAAGAGAAGCAATGGAAGGGACGAGACCATCTGGAGGTGAGTTTTAGAACAATACATACAATTTATCGCAATTCCTAGAGATTCTTTATGGTATAAATTTACTTTGGCTTCTATCATTTACAGATCGGTATAGCAGTGGAAGTGACTAGCAAAACTGTACCGCTTTGAGATTATAGAAAGACACCCACAAAGCTAATCCATAATGGTCAGACATTTTTTTTCCACATACCTTTTTCATTTTCCCTTTCGACTCTAGAAGGAAACGGTTGGTGCTCGAACACCTTGAATCTCGCGTCGTTTCAGCAAACCCTTTGAAGATGGAATCGAAAACCAACCGAGTCTAATTTACATATCTACGTCTGACAGTAGGAGTGATGGGTGTCTTCCTAGTTCGGCTACACCACAAGGTATGGTGGGTTAGGTCTCATATCTGCCTACTCTCATATTCACTGAGCTGTATAACTGACATATAAAAAGAGATCACTGCAATACTGGATCTCCCGTTGCATAGAGCCTATGTGAAAGGGGAGTTAATTGTACCCTCGTCGTGTCCACTCCTTTTCCAAGAAATTTAATTATTTATTTTATACAGATTAATGAGGATATATATAGGATTTGCTAAATTGCTGTAGAAAAAGCATGATTGTGTTTAAGGTTCATTATTGTAGCATTTGTTTGGGATCTCATTTTGTAGGAAGGTAAAACATTTGAAATAGAGAAAGTGGGCATTCTTTTCTGATCTGTTGTCTGTGCAACTTCATATCTTAGGATTTCCTTTCCCCATTATTTCTTGTGTTCATGATAAGGGCCCGTTTGGTTCCAACTTCAGCAACGGAAACGAAACTAGTTCATATGTATATCATTATTCATGAAATTTTATGGAATCATTCTTTGTGGTTTCTTGCAAAATACACTTTGTCTCCCTACATTTTGTTTCCCTATAGGGTAACAAAAATAATCAAATTCAACTCCAATTATCTCAAACCACAATGAATGATTCAAAAAACAAAAAACTTGGATGAATAAGGGTCTCCATATGGACTATTTCATTTGAGACGTCTGATGTGGTGACTTAAGTTGGACAACACCATTTGACAAGATCTTTGTTATTACGTAAGTTACGTGTTATAAGTAATTATGTTCGAACAAATCTTCATCAATCTTAGCCGTTATACCCATCACCCTTAGATTTGAGTTAAAATGATGATGCCATATGGACATGTGGTAGGTCTAATGGAACATTATAGGCAAAGAAGACCTACATGATTGTATATAGTACAATCCTAGCAAGTTGAACTTAAAAAAGTGGATACGAAACACGCAGTTGAAATATTATTGAATGATGTAAAGTAGCAGTTCCATAATTGAGTCAAAAAAGTATTGTAAGCTGAAAATGATGTAACTAGTGGTGATAAGGTTGAGAGAAGGGATCGAGAATCCATATTCTGAGGGGACTTGAAGCTAAACACAAAGAGACACAGACACCCTCTTTGATTATTTTTTAAAATAAAATTGCTCTTCTCTTTGCATGGGGAATGAATGTAACACTCTTTGAATGCGAAATCTTTGTTTCATACCTTGTTTGTTTTTGTTTTCCACTTTTATCCTCTCTCTCCCACATGGCCTCACATTCTCATTTCCCCAAATTCAAGTCGGCCAAATTCACAATAGAATTATAACCATCTAACGTGCCTCCAAAATACATAGATTCGAGTCTATTCTCTTGGGAGAAATTGGCGAGGTTAAAAGAATGGAGATGATCTTGATTCAACTCGTGGGTGCCTCCATGATTGAGATGTCTTATTGAAAATGGAAACAAAAATCCTCATATGCGGGATTGGACCATCTACTGCTGCACGTGTGCTCCGGGTCTACCATTTTTAACCCCATCTTTATGTCTTCTTTGAGTTACACCCTACCGCTAAAGTCCATCATACTGCGCGTTATGATCAAACCCAATACATAAGTCCGGTGAGATTAATCTCGAGTGAGTTTAGAGAATACTTAGTTTGAAATTTGGTCAAGTGAGGAACAGAGAAGATGGTAATGAAGGATTTTGCTTTGTCTCCAACAATGACAAGTCACAATCTGCATTGGGCTGAATAGAAAGGCCCAGCTGCCTACAATTTGGTTCTATTATCTCCATTCAATAAGATGACAACTATCTTACATCTATTTCCATGTGGGGATGCCAATTTGCAGAACAACTCTGTGTTTCTAACTCCTTAGATTCTCTCATCACAATACAGGATAAGTTTTTTTTTTTTAATCATCATTATTTTTCTATCTTTCTCCAATCCCAATTTCAAACATGATCCCAACCTTTCCCTTCCTAGTACACTCAATGCTCATCATAAGCTTATAATCTGTATAGCACAACTCATAAGCTAAACCTGTCCTTCACCTTTCTGGGCCCTGCTGAATTTTCAAGAACCAACCAAAATTAGGTTTTGATTAAGGACAAATCAGTGTTCAGTAACCATGATGGGTGTTTGATTAGGGAAGGACCCACTTAACTTATTACAGCTAATCAAATTGTTTTTATATTCAAGAATATAAATAAGAAAGCTCCTTACTTGCCTCTTGTACTAGTTCTATTCTTCACAGCCAGACAGCCTTACACTTCCTTTCCCTTATCTCTCTCTTATCATTTGTAAACATTCAGTATCTAAAACTTGCTGTTATTAGATCTTGACAACCTGCAAGCACATTCAAGATTAATGGAAATCCAACACAATAACAAGATCAGAGATGATATAACAAACCTCAATCCAAATTCTCCTTCTTCAACTTCTTCTCCTGCTCATGAATTCTCCTTCACAATATCTCTCCTTTCCTCCTCCACAACAAACCCGAACAGCGCCACTGATTTGACTCCAGCCGACGACATCTTCTTCCACGGCCACTTGCTTCCGCTTCACCTCCTTCCGAATCTTCCGGTATCCCCTCGCTCCTCCACCAATTCACTTGACAGTTTTACCCTCCCTATCAGAGATTTACCAGTGAATCAAGATTATAAGGCTCATAACATCCACAGCTGCATTTGCAGTAATTGTGATAAATTTAAAAGGCACAGCTTCAACAGCTATGAGTATAGTACTAGGAGATACTATGATCATAGCAGCAAGAATGAAGAGGAACAACTCCCTACAAAGGAGGCCATCAAGTCTAAGTCTTTTTCGTTGTTTGGACGAGCAAGGAGGCGAAAAGAAGATCAAGATGAAAAGCATCAGAAAAAGAAGCTGAGATTTGATGTCAGCCATTTTCTTAAGAAGTACATAAGCTTGTTCTCCAAGGGGAGGAGGGAGGATATCCAGTTTAGGAAGCAGCCTTATTCTTTCTCCGGCAAAATGAGTACCAGACAAGAGAGAGGGAATTTGAGAGGCGAATTCTCAGCACCAGCTTCAATGAGGACATCTCCAACCAATAGTGGCGTACTTGTGGCCGCGGCTTCAAGGCTTCCGCCACCTCCTTCTAGTGACAGCACAATGGAGGAGCTTCAAGCTGCTATTCAGGCTGCAATTGCACATTGCAAGAACTCCATTGCTCAGTAACTAGGCAGTCTGTTTCTTGGACATTCTTTTCTACTGTCATATATATATATATATCAAGTATGTAAATGCAAGAAACAAGCTTCAGCAATTTCATCATTTTGTATGTCACCATGAAATGGTCATCCAAGTATTGATTTCTTGATTCTTATCATCACAGCCAAATTTTCACGGGTAAAATGACTAGTCGGGCCTTTTACCGTTATTACTCTGTTAAAAATACTTATAGCATAAAATCATTTAATAAATATACTCCTATTCAACCAAATTCTCTCTATAGCAAAAACCTATAAAAAAGAGTCTATTTAACCCAATTCTTTCAATTTTCACTTGCTATCTCTAACAATTTGGCACTTGGTAAGTCAATGAATAAAATAACTTTCTTTCTAACCAGAAGTAGCAAAGTAATTGCATAATCATTTCAACAAGAGATTATTCACTGCAAGTCTCGAGTTGGACTTTCAGAGTGGTTAGCAAATAATATGATTAGCCTAAAGTATCCCACATTGATTGTTTGAATAGATGAAGTCTACTCACGAGTCTTAAAGTCTAGATTGTTATAAGTCCATCAGCTGAGCACGTAGTCATAAACGCTGCAGCAGCAAAGATGAAAGTACATGGTACTTAAACCCTAAGAGCTAGTTAGACTGAGTGGTGGAAAATGAGCATTGGAGCCCCACACAAGTAGGGCTAAAAAGGATGATGACAATGGCTTCTAGTGGTAGTTGCTATTCAAAGAGGAAGATGACACAAGCTAAGATATACGCGATCTTATCATACACGGGTTATGGCCTTTAAACTTCCATTCGCTTGCAAGTACCAAGCATCCCACGAGATTATCGTACGAACACGATAAAAGCATGAATTATTGTTCAAGTAGAAATGATTGTTATACACAAGATTTTGTGGATGAGTCTCTCCAATGCATATTATCTTCTTTTTAAAGAAGATCTTTATGGCTATTAAAGTCCTCTACATAGTAAAGGTTAAACAGGATACAGTAGTTTGAATAGGAAAAGCTAATAAAACAAAGAGTAAGGAGAATCCAAATGGGGTGTAATTTAGTTAGTACTTACAATCAACTGTTCAAAGATGCATTCTTTATCAGTTTGTACAGGTGCAATGTAGTAGATGGCATTTGAACTACTATTGCACATGGGGATATCTACCACTAATCAAGAGAAAAAGCATGATTTTATCATGCTTAGATTTGACATAAAAAGTTAGTTTCCTTCATCAAATCACACTTTAGGAGGATGTTACATCAAATCAATTTTTTTCTTCATAACCGAATTTACAACATAAAACCATCTTTAAAGATCTGTTTGGTATTAGATTATAAGAGATTCTATTTATATCGTTTAGTTGGAGATTGTTGAGGATTATGTTTGAGAACTGTTTGTATTAGACGAGGTTTAGAGATTCTATTTTAGAAAGAATCGTTTGATACCAAACAAGTCCTAAGTTTATCTTGAAAGTGTAAGCCGCTAGGCTCCAGTTGAATCGACTCATAAAATAGTGTTGTTAAGTTATATTGTCCCATTAAGCCCAACACGGCCCAGTTCAACCATACGGCCCAACACGGCCCAGTTCAACCATACGGCCCAATACATGCCACATTTCTTAACTAGATAACGAAGGACGTGTTTTATAAGAGATGGAGGTTATATTGAAGATTAATGTAGATGAAATTTAAAAGGGGTTAAATTTTATATAGGATTTATTAGGGATTATTTGATATAAAATAATTTACGTGAAGTTGTTTGGTTGGAGATTTTTAATAGGTTTAATTGATATTGATTTACAAATTTACCCTTATTTTAACCTTAAATAGGGGGCATGAGTGAAATACTAATTGGTATTTGAAAATTGATCTCCTTTAAGGGTGTGTTTGGTTGGAAATTAAAGGAGGTTCATTTAGATTAAATTTAGGAGATTAAATTTGTGTAACTGTTTGGATGAAGGTGGAGATTATGAAAAAAAATTGAAACAATTATAGAAAGATTAATTGGGATTAAAAAAGGCCAAAAAATAACCTTATATTACCAAGGTTAAAGGAGATTAATTTTCAAATATCAATTAAGATTCCAACTCATGCCCTCTATTTAAGGTTAAAATAAGGGTAAGTGTGTAAATCAATATCAATTAAACCTATTAAAAGATCTTCAACCAAACAACTTCACGTAAATTATTTTATATCAAATAATCCCTAATAAATCCTATATAAAATTTAACCCCTTTTAAATTCCATCTAGATAATCTTCAAAATAACCTCCATCTCTTAACAAACACACACTAACTTTGGTAATATAAGGGTTTTTTTTGGCCCTTTTTAATCTCAATTAATCCATTCTATAAATTTTTTTTTCCCATAATCTCCACTAGATCCAAACACTTATATAAATTTAATCTCTTAAATTTAATCTAAATGAACCTCCTTTAATCTCCAACCAAACACACCCGAAAAGAAACAAAATAATACAACAATGCTTTGTTGGTGAAGCTAGATGGAATTTATTTACTTTCTGAAAAGATTATCCAATTTCCCGAGGAAGCTAAGTTACAAACGTAAAGCAAAAGGAAAAAAATTCTATATCTAAAAATGAGATTGAATGGTGATTTTTTTTGGTAATTATTATGTATATTTTAATTGTTATTAAGACGTATCTTCCTATGTAAATTAACGTGTTATTATTCACGTTTCTGGTTAATATTTTAAAATCTATTATACATAAGGTTGTTATGTTATATTTGAATTTTAATAAGAAAATATAGTATATACAGAATTAAATACATTTGAATTTTTTGTAGTGGGTGATGACCTAACCTAACAAAAACATTACGGCTTAATCAACAAACACCATTAGACGAGGATGACCTACCAATTTGATCGACCAACACCGACGCTGATTTTTATATCTTAATATGTGAATATGTATGTTCGCCCAAAACTTGTGTCAAGAAACATTAAATTATATTCAACAAAATCAAAAATTGGAAAAGAAAGGAATTTAAAAAAAAACATTTTAAAAAACTTTATATTTTATCAATAATTAGAAATCTGTAGCACGAAACGAAAACGAATAAGGCGATAAATGGTAGAGATAATCGTAAAAATCATAATAGATGGAGATGGCGATAAAATGTAAATACTTCTTATTTTAAAATTACTAGAAAGAGGAATTTATTTATCATAACAAGACAAATATATAATGAAACCAATGGTGTATGTGATAAAATCAAATTTTAATGTGTGCTTTTATAAGCTATATGTTATTTTAGAGTTATTTTATGTAATTTATCGTGTAAACATACATATGTGTTTGATAGCTAGTGAAAATGTACAAGAATGAGTGATTCTAATATTTTATATTCCTAATTCGTAGATATCTTTATGAGTTTAGTTCATTCCAATTTATCTTTTCAAACATAATATTTTAGGTCATTGATTTATAATGAACAAATAAGAACATCAACTGTGATTTTATATAATTAATGTGTTTTCAATCTAAAATTTTAATCTTAATAAATACTGTATGTATTTTATAAATCAAAATAGGTAATTATTCATTCTATTCCAATATATAACTTATGCACGCATACCAAATGAGCTTTAAATGTGATAAAATTATTTATTTGAACAAAAATGCTGAAAATTTTAATTAAAAAAAAAAAAATTCTTCGCCGTTATAAACGAGTTTATAAAACTTTTTCCGAAACTAGGTTCGGGTGAAAGCTTTTTCCGAAAATACACGAAGGTGTCAGGTTTGGAATAGAAGCGCGGTGAGTCACCGCGTTTCTTCCGTACAGAAACGCGGTGCATAACCGTCATAAAAAAATCAAACGGATTTTTTTTTTTCTAAAAAAAAGTAGAGAAACGCGGTCAATGACCGCGTTTTTAGTGTAAAACAAAAGGGTTTTAAGAAAAATAAAAAAAAATAGAGTTAAAAGGGTAAGTAGGCCATTTATGTATTACTGTGTATTAAATAGGCCATTTTGCAATAATGTAGATAAAGTAGGCCCCAATTAATTTTCTAATAAAGATTAATTCCTAACTAAATGCATACCCCTGATGAAAATTAAAAAAGGTGATGTGGCAGTTTTAATTAAATAAATATGGTTATTTATTGCGGTCCCATACAAATCAGGATTATGTTAGGAAAGGAAATATACATTCCTTGGAAACGTGATACAAGAATCATGAAATTTCCCCATTTTTGCGTCCATAACAACCATATTTACAGAGTTTTCGTCTACTGTCATAAACATTGTCTCTATTTTTTGTTCGATTACTGCCGATTTATTTCGTTTTGATGATCTGTTTGTTCAATCGTTACGGCTGTGAGATCGTCAACATTCGGATTGTCAATCTGTAGATTCAATCGTTTGTTTTGTGCAATTTTTGAGACAAAAAACTCGATCTGTAGATCCAATCGTTTTGAGACATTTCTGTCCAGATCTGTGAGGTATGTACGTTCAATCGTCTAATTGGTGGCTAATTCGCACATTTGCTCTGCGCAATTTATGTATATGGTTCATATTTTGTATTTCGTATATTTATATGTCGGTGATCTTCTATGTGCTGAGTGTTGATATTGATGAAGGAGACGAACATAATTTATGTATCTGCTAATATTATGTAGTTGTTAAATTTATGTGTCAGTAATGATGAAGGTGACGAACATAATTTATGTATCTGCTAATATTATGTAGTTGTTAAATTTATATGTCAGTAATGACGAAAGTGACGAACATAATTTATGTATCCGCTAATATTATGTAGTTGTTAAATTTATGTGGCGTTGATTTTTATGTGCTGAGTGTCAGTAATGATGAAGGTGACGAACATAATTTATGTATCTGCTAATATTGCGTAGTTGTTAAATTTATGTGTCAGTAATGACGAAGGTGACGAACATAATTTATGTATCTGCTAATATTATGTAGTTGTTAAATTTATGTGGCGTTGATTTTTATGTATCTGCTTAAAATTATGTACATAATCTTTCATCACTGTTGATTCGAATACATAAATTTCACATAAATGGATAATTTCAAAATTAAGGCCATGTAGTTAAAGATCAACAATGGCGTTTTTGAGTATGGATTTTAGAAAAAACGTTCATCAACTATTTTCGGTTTGAACCAAAATCGAAGCCATTAAAATGGTATATTGTTGAGAGAATTTGGAATACTTACAAGGATTGATTGTTGTTACACAAAGAATAGATCAGACAGGAGGTTGAAGACGGTCGAAGTTCACGATTTGAAGATGGAGGTTGCGAATGGAGAAGCTCACGATCCAATGGAGGTTCCGTTGAAGATGGAGGTTGCGAATGGAGAATCTCACGACCCAATGGAGGTTCCGTTGAAGATGGAGGTTGCGAAGATACCGTATCATGCTGTTGCCTTTTTTTATGGATTTAATATATCTTTAACAAATTGGTGTATCATGTTGTTGCCTTTTTTTTAATTTAATATATCTTTAACTTTTAGGCAGTTATTATGCTACATTACTAATTTGCCTTTAAATAGCTATCTTTTTACCGATAATTTATAATTTCTTTTAGCTTTATTTTTTGGAAGAAAAATAGAGGGGCCTATTTTGTATCATGGATACAAAAAGGGCCCTTCTACACCAATTTTCTCAAAAAAATACACTAGTGCAAGTATTTTTTTTTTAAAAAAATACACTAGAAGCGCGGTGGCTCTATTATTTATTTATTTTTAATTGCTAATTGTAAAAACGCGGTCAATGACCGCGTTTCTCTCATTTTTTTATTATTTTTTTTTTAAAATTTCCGTTTGATTTTTTTGTGACGGTTATGCAGCGCGTTTCTTTATGGAAGAAACGCGGTGACTCACCGCGCTTCTATTCCAAACCTGACACCCTCGTGTATTTTCGATAAAAAACTTTCACCCGAGTTTAATGTCGAAAAAAGTATTACAAACTCGTTTATAACGACAAAGAATTCCCAAATTCTTTGCTCAAATGTAGACATGTATAGAAAAATTGGTATTGGGAGGTATCTCCTTGGATCACTACTATATATACGCTATCCGAATGTAGGCGAAGCCGAACCGAAAATGTACAATTTAAAAAAAAAAAATTAAAAAATTTTGTGTAGAAGGTACTCGCTTTATAAATATTGACGTTTTGTCGTGGTGTCATGATGAAGTTGACTTGGCAACTAAATAGTCGTTGAAGGGTCTATTGCTCATCTGCTTCATCCAAGTATCATATTTTCCTACCTCACCATACACCTAAACATTCTTTTAAATTATTTAATTTAGCGTTTTACTCATTTTCTTAATTTCATAAGCCTTATTTATCTCAACTAACAGAGTCATTAACGTAAGGGGTTAAAACGGTGTCGTATCCCGCATCGAACACAACCACCAACTGTAACTTTAAGACAAGGTAAAATAAATGGAAAATCGATCATAATCATTAATCATTACTTATGAATCTCCTAACCACAATACCCCATCAGCAATCATGTTTTTCCCATGTAATTTATAATAATGAATTGATTAATTAACCATATAATTACAACTTATATATTGAAAAGTGATCAACATAGCTCTACAATTATTTGCACCAATGGGTTCTCTGCTCAAATTGGTAAGAAACTTAGGTCTCTTCAAAGTCATGAACAAAACCACCTTCTCAAAGGCTTTGCTCATCAAAATCAACCTTCTTTTTGCCTTGTTTCTTCTTGCTTATGCTCTTCTTCTCCTCCGACCGTCGTCGTCGGCGGCCTATACGCTGTCGTTTTATCAAAATAACACTCCAAGTTGCTCCCTCCGGGGCTGCACCCACAAGGTAAGGTGAGTCCCGTTCTATAGAGATTTTTTTTTTGTATTAAGTTATATGGATTATGAATTTCTTATGATTGGTAGATAGAGAAAGGTGTGAAGATGAAGGCAGTATTGGAAGAAACTCCAACGGAAGCGAAACCCGTAACCAAGATCGAAAAACCGAGCTTCATGAACGAGATAACATCATCGAGCAAAATCGGAGGGACAACTATCGCCATGATCAACATGGACGACGAGGATCTAACCGAATGGAAATCTAATGGTGAAACCCTAATCCATATAAACTTCGAAAAAGTCTCGAAACTCTTCGAATGGAAACACCTCTTTCCGGAGTGGATCGATGAGGAACAAGATAACGAAGGCTACTTATGCCCGGAAATCCCAATGCCGGATTTCGAGAAATACCCTAGTGTGGATCTAGTCGTGGCTAAGCTTCCTTGCAAGTTCCCGGAGGCCGAGTGGAACCGGGACATGTTTAGGCTTCAGGTGCATTTGGTGGCGGCACACATGGTGGCAAAGAAGGCTAAGAGGGATTGGTATGGGAAGACTAAGGTTGTTGTCGTGAGCACATGTCGTCCCATGTTGGAGTTGTTTAGGTGTGATGACTTGGAGAAGAGGGAAAGAGATTGGTGGTACTTTGAGCCTCAGGCGACGAGGTTGAAGCAGGTCGTGGCTTTGCCTATGGGCTCTTGTAAACTCTCTTTCAGATTATGGGGAGAAGGTAAAAACTTTATCTTTAAGGTTTATTTAGGATTCAAGTCTAACTGGAATGATTGCTTCATATGGGAATGCTTCTTCTTTCCGTTTCTTTCGACCTAATAATAGACAATATTTGCATGGGAAAACATGTTTCATTATTCAAAGGATAAACAAAGATACAAAATTTAAATGAAAAAATTGTTGTTGACCAATAGGGGTGGAGGAGGTGTACGATCTGCCAAGCATGGAGGTCGCGGCAGCACGCGCCACCACAAGACGTGAAGCCTACGCGACGGTTCTACACTCGTCGGAGTCCTATATATGCGGAGCCATCGCCTTGGCACAAAGCCTCCTCCGGACAGGCACCACGCGCGACCTGGTTCTCCTCCTCGACAAATCCATCTCCGAAACCGCACGCGCCGGCCTCTCCGCCGCAGGTTGGCAGATCCGTGTAATAAAACGCATCCGCAACCCACGCGCGGAGAAAGGATCCTACAACGAGTACAATTACAGCAAGTTCCGGCTATGGCAACTCAGCGACTACGATAAGATCGTCTTCATCGATTCCGACATAATCGCGCTACGAAACCTTGACCTTCTCTTCCAATTCCCTCAAATAACCGCAGTTGGAAACGACGGCTCTATCTTCAACTCCGGTATTATGGTTCTAGAACCTTCTAATTGCACTTTCCGGATACTCATGGATCGCCGGAGGAAGATCTTTTCCTACAACGGTGGCGACCAAGGGTTTCTAAACGAGATATTTTCGTGGTGGCATCGTTTACCACGACGGGTGAACTTCTTGAAGAATTTCTGGTCAAACTCGTCGGTTGAAGCGGGTTTAAAAAACGAGCTATTCGGGTCAGACCCGGCCCGGGTATATTCGATCCATTACCTCGGGTTGAAGCCGTGGATGTGCTATAGGGACTATGATTGTAACTGGGATCTAGCGGAGCAACACGTGTACGCGAGTGACGTGGCGCATGATAGATGGTGGAAGCTATATGATTCCATGGATGGAGGTCTACAGAAGTACTGTGGACTGTCGGAGCAGAGGAAAGTGGAGCTTCTATGGGACAGGAAGATCGCTAGGGAGTCAGGATTGAAGGATCATCATTGGCGGATCAATGTTACTGATCCTAGAAGATTGGATCAATGAATCTATTATATTTTCTTTTATTTTTTCTTGTATGTATTGATACATGATTCTGATCAAGTATATTTGAAATTTTTTAGTGGTATATAATGCCTAATTATGTGTGCACATTCGAACAAATCCTCTATATGATCATACTAGATTAAGATATGTTTGATTAAAATTTGCAATTTTTGTTTCTATGAAATGAACACCCCACCAAATTAGGTGTGAAGTTTTTGTTCACGATTCGATAAGACAAAACATGATTAAAAATGGAAGAATGATTGAACATAAACACGTTTTAGGTGTACCTAATTCCTTTAATTTGTTTTCAAGATTGCTCAACCATCGTTACTCGTTAACAATTGCTCGATATCCACTAGTACTAAATAAAAGCGTGTTTGGGTCGGGTCATAATCTAAAACTCTATTCAGAAAGTATGGGTCGGGCGCCTTGTCGGCCCGTATGTACTTGATTGTAAGTTTTTTCTCGGATGGATCATTGAAAACAAGTAATATAATGTATTTAACACAAATTTTCAATCCAATTGTACTTGCATAGTGCACTACCAACGAGTTCAAACAACAATCGACAAACAAAAATAAATAAATTCAAATACCATACATACAACAATTTGACCTGCATTCTTGTATTACATATAAATATAACTCGTCAAAATATTTAAATAAACTAAATGAAAAATCAAAGTAAGTGACACTCAAAACAACAAAATTATATATACACATATATAGATAAATTATACGATAAAACTATATGCGAGCCGGACCGAATTGACTCGCCAACCAAATTATTTATCCATATTCGTCTTACCAAAATACGGGTCGGACGGACGGGCCGGATTTGTACTAGTCTAATATCCACTACATCACCATGATTCCCCGGGCGCACTACATCACCGCCGCGGCACTAACACTCTTCAAACTTGACCCACTCTCGGCGCTTCAATGGCTGCTAAGAAAAATGAAAACCCAAATTGAGAAATAATCTAATAATTATACTGAATGGTTGAAGACGATTTGCACATCTAATTTGGTTTTCTACTAATTTTAGGATGGAGAACCTGTGGATCTTTCTCAGGGATGAAATCGAATTTCAAGCTTGCCTTAACTATTTGCAGAATTTCTTTTTGTTGAATTCCCAACTAATGATTCATGCCCCCGAGTTTTCTCCCTTGACGTGATTCTTCGCTTTCTTCTTTCTGGGCCCATCACCATTCACCGGTACGCTGCCTCAATTTCTTCTCCCTTCCTGTTAATTCTTAAGATACGACACCCTTTTGATTATATTCTGCATCCATTGATCCGAACTGTTGTGTTTTCTTTTCTTCCATCAGAATCACCATCGAGAGCCGAGACTCCTGAGTCCTGATTACTTATAGAATGGACGATGGTAGGGTTGAGCTCGAGGGCCAGGAAGAAGATGACTCACTTGACCTAACCCCGTCCTCGGGTGAAGGAGACATTGACCGGTCTGACATTTTCATTTCAGATGAGCCCATACAACTTCTGGTTGAAGAAGACATACCCATGATTAATGATCAGGGAGCCTCTGAGCTAGAAACTGTTCAAGAGGAGGAGGAGGAGGAGCACATTGTAGAGCAGGAGCCTCCAGATCAAGATCTTCATCCAAGAGAGGACATTTCTGCTGAAGATGGAAAATTGCTTGAAGGATCCGAAAATTCGGGAGAAAAAAGCGACAACGCTACGTCTTCTAAACCAGTAATTGAAGATAAAGTACTTATTGATACATCAGCTCCTATTGAATCTGTTAAGGATGCAGTTTCCAAGTTTGGAGGACTCGTCACTCGTAAAACTCACAAGGGTCAGGATCATGTTAGTAAATCTAAAACTACTTAGCACCATTGATCGGGATAATGTAACTCATGATTTAAAAATTAAAATTTAGTGCATTTGATTTTGGTGACCAGGAAGATATCCCATTGTTCAAGCTGCAGAACGAAGCTGCAGAAGAAGCAAAGATGCAAGCACTAAGGGACCTTGAAGCTACCAACCGACTCATTGAAGAGCTAAAGCTGAACCTTGAGAGTGCAAAAGCAGAAGAGCTTCAGGCAAAACAAGATTCCGAGGTTATCAAGATAAAAGTCAAGGAGATGATGGAGGAGCAAGGGATGGTTGAAGATGATCCTGTCTTTGAACTGAAATGTGTCAAGGAGGAGGTTGAAGATTTGAAAAAGGAATACGAATCTCTGTTGAACGAGAAAGAATCGGCTGTAAAGAGAGCGGAAGAGGCGTTGTCTGAGTCGAAGGAGATTGAGAAGTCAGTGGAGGTGATGAATGTAGAATTGGTTTCTACAAAGGAAATGTTGGAATATGCTCTTGCTGCACATCTGGAAGCCGAGGAGCATATACATGGAGCGGTCATGGATGGGGAGAAGGATACACTTGTATGGGATAAGGAGTTGAAGCAAGCAGAAGAAGATATAGAAATGCTTAACTATCGAATTCAAATGGAGAAAGATTTGAAAGGAAAGCTGAATTCAGCTTTGGATATGCTTGATTGTTTGAAGTCTGAGTTAGCAGCTTGCATGACACTAAAATTGCAGGATAGTGAGAAGAAAAGCCAGGATGAGATGCAGGCTGATCTTGATCAATTGAAGCTCAAGACCGAGAAGAGACGAGACGAGATGAGATGTTTGAAGGCGGAATCTTTAAAATTGAAGGAAGAGCTTGAAAATGAAAAGGAAGAGCTTACAAGGATTAAACAAAGAGAAGAAATGGTGGATATTGCATCTCTTGAAGCTGAATTAGAGAAGACAAATTCTGAGATTATTATAGTTTGGAAAAGAGAGAAGGAAACAAAGGATAGAATGGTAAAACTTAAAGATCAACTCGGGAGAGCGAATAAAGAGGCGGATGACGCTAAATCAGCTGCTGAATCGGGTCGTGTGAGATTAAGGAAGGTTAAAGAAGAGGTTGAGGAAGCTAAAGAAATGGCTATCGTCGTTGAGAATCGATTGCTGTCAGTTAAAATTGAGATAGAAGCAGCTAGGGCTTCAGAAAAACAAGCCATGGATGCAATCCGAGAATTACGCAGTGATTCAGAGACGACAACGACGGTTCCTTTGGAAGATTACAATGAGCTCAACAAACGGTCACTAGAATCCGATGAGCAAGCAATCGCGAAGATGAGTGACGTAATGGCTCAAGTTGAGGCGGCGAGAGAGGCGGAGAAGGAGACGTTAAGCAAATTGGAAGAAGCTAATCAAGAGCTTCTTGCAAGGAAGGAGGTTTATGAACATGCGATTAATAAGGCCAAGAAGGAGAACGAAGCGAAGCTAATTGTTGAGCAAGAGCTGAGAAAGTGGAGTGAGGAGAATGAGCAAAGACGAAAAGAAGGTGATGGTGAAGTTGATAGTCCCAGGGAGAGCATAGATGAACAAGCAACAGATGCTGCTCCTTCACAGATTAATACTGGTAGCAAGGATTTAACTGAATCTGATTCATCTAATCCGACTAGTCCTCGATCGCCGGACACGAGGGCGAAGAAGAAGAAGAAGAAACATTTTATCCCGCATTTCTTAACGATGTTTACGAAGAAGAAGGCATCATCTAACACATGATAGTATCATGGCTTTGCTAGAACTAGCTTTCATCAGAAGCTCAGCTAGGGTTTCAGAGAATATTGAAATGAAGAAATTCAGATTTTGTTCTAAACCTAATTAGTAGTTTTTGATATGGCCTAAACTTAACAAGTATCCGTATGATTACACAATAATATAAGCTAACCTTCAGACCTTGGTTATGAAACTTTGAAAACCTAGGGAGGAAGGCGAAAGTTTGCCTTGCAAAAACAAAATTAAACTATGACTGTATGGGACCAAAAGACCAAGCACATAAGGTACATTCATGTAGGGATGTGCAAAATCTGACCAGACCGGTCTACGGTCCATTTTTTTTAAAACCCAGGTTACAGTTCGGTTCCGATTTTGGACCGTATTAAACCGTAAACTGGGTTGAACCATAAACTACGAATACCCGGTCTGATTCGATCCGGGTCATGTTTTGGACCAGACAACCTCACCAAATTTGTTTAGATTGGATTTTGCTATTGGTGAAATTTTGAAATTTTCAGGTTAAAAGTCATATTTTAGGTTTTGTCCGAAATATTCAAAATTGCACAATTTAGGTGCAAACCAGTCCAACTCGGAATTGGACCGGTCTGGACAGGAACCTTACGAACCGGTCCCGATCAGATCAACGGTCCAGGGTGTTATCAGTTTACGGTCCACCGGTCCGGACCATATATACAGTCCTACATTCATGAAACGATTGAGATTATGTATCCCACAACATGGAACAATTCTTATCCACGATACAAAAGAAGACAGTCATACTCATACCATAGAATAGTAAATGGTGAATCCAAGAAAGTGCGAAGAGATCATCACTAGTCCACCTTCACTTAGCTATTAAATAATGATCGGCTTTAACTCCTCTCAAGACTTGAGAGGAATAACAAAAGATCATCACTAGATATGCTCAATGAAATATTAGTTCAACACGATAATATTAACTAATATATAACAAGAATAGATATAACATAAACGAAGAAACCATATATTAAAATAGACTTAAACATTTCATTTAGGAACAAGTTGTGCTTACAAGTTGCATCAATCAAGTTCCACCTACATCAGTGCAGTCAGCACTCAAATAAACTACAACAACATTACAGGAATAACAAAAGATCAGTACAAATTACAATCCTACTGTCACACTTTATTGAACTCTATCAGCTAACCATTATCTTTTAAGTACTAAGATTGGAGTTCCTTCCTTGATTTCTGAAGGGCAGCAGCAGCAGTCTTCTCCCACACACAATAGTCATTTCCATGAGCAGCCACATGATAACCAGCTGGTATTACATTACTCACATCATATCTTGGTCCAAGCTTCACGATTATTCTCTGACCAACCATGGCTACATACGCATCTGCATCGGCAACCATTATATTCACTTCACTCGTCTCCGTTATCCCGTTCCTCTTTCTTACTGCAACAAGGTTACCCAGCTCTCCGTTCATTCTCGAGTTAAAGAAATGATCATTGAACTGCCATGACATAATCAGAAATTTTAATTACCTTATATAACAGAATTAATTAACCTTAATCAAAGTAAAATGGATAGAGACTTACGATGCATGGATATCCAGGATGTGTAAGAATGTAGGCGTAGCCAAGCATGACTTTATCATTAGGAAACGGCCACCGACTTTGACTCGACCCAGTGTCATGGTTATCAATGAAGGTAACCGCGTTTTTGGGAGCAATCCCAATCAACCCAGATGGCTTGCTGTTTGGATCTCTCATCCTCCACCACTCGTTCTGTACCGCGCTTTGTAATATCCCCTTGGTGGTGAAATCAAACGCCGTCGCCATCCCACCGGCATCCTGCGTCCATTTAAACAAATTGTACCTGCATGTCACAAAATCAAATTTAGTGTCTAAATAGGAAATTGTTTTGTGTAATTACATTTAACTACTAGTGTTTTCCATCATTAATTACCTGTGGTCATCCTGGTTGTACGCTAGGTTTCCGCCGTTACCGTACTGCATAGAATCCCAGACCTCACCGACTGCTATATCAGGAGAAGTATTCTGCATGTAAATCTTAGTGATACTTGGCGAGTACCCCTTGGCGAAATCGAGCCTCCAACCATCAAATCCTACTTCGGATTTAAGCCAGTTCATCCAGTCTATAAGCTCTTTCTGAACTCTGGGGTTAAGATGGTCAATATCCGGTGCAGCTGCATACCCAGCTCCGGTGTCAAGGTTTCCGGTGCCGTCGGAGTACTGGTAATCGTCCTTGCAGATGTGACTTGGGCCCCAGTCGAGGCGGCCGTCGCTTTCACCGCCTTTGAAGATGCACCATACGCCTCTCCCGTCCTTCTCGGCGGCTGTGCGGTGGTTGATGACTATGTCGGCTATCGCCTTTATTCCTCTCTGATGAAGTGCTCCGATCAGATTCTTTAGCTGCGCTGAGTTGCCGTAGCGTGAGGAATCGAGATCGTATAATTTTCCAGGCAAGTATCCTGCAGGAAAAATATATATTTATTACTATGTATAGGATAATGATCGATATGCAGCAGATCGATCGAGCAAGTCAAATATAGAGTTGCTTTCACACCTAACTACGTACTAGCTGTATAACTGCTTGATGTTGACATCACTAAACCACGTAGACATCAATTATCATTAATATATAATGACTGTGAAATGGAGTATAAATGCATCAATTATTTAATAAGAGCATGCAGTAGGTGGCCATACGTATGAACTGAGAAGTTTTCTTAAGCATGAAGACTGCATGCATGACACGTGCATGCATGAGTATATACAGAAGTATAAAGTACGTAACGTAGATGTGTATATACAATCATATACCTTGAGGATCAGCTGACTGGGAAGGAGGAGGAAGCCAGATGTGCGTAATTCCAGCATTAGCGAGTGCGTCCACTTGACTCGTCAGCGAGTTGTAGAGTCCACCTTTAATGTTGCATGACTCCCAATTGAATCCCTATATATAGCTCACATTAAAACTCAAATGCTTCATTAAGATTATATATATATATAAGGAGGTGTTTGGTTGTACGTACCTGAAGCAAGACGGTGGAAGCGGAGGCGATGTTGAGGAGAAACCCTAGAATGAGGAAGAGGAGAAGAGAAGCAAAAGACTTCATTTTTGAAAGTGTTTTTGGAAAGTAAAGAAAACAGTTTGAGAAGAAGTGATTAGTGATGAGTAGAATTGGATGGGGGAGAAGGGTATATATAGAAACAGAAACAGAAAAGCCACGTAGGTGGCGGTATAGAAACCGGTCTTCTACCCTCATCCACATTTGGATAGGATTGAAATGGAAGAGTAAGTTTCAAGTCCCCGTAAAAATATTAAAATAATAATGTAGTTTAGATTTATCCAGAATATGTGGCTACCCAGAGGCGCCGGACAGTTGGGCAACCGCGGTCTGTAAATGTACCCACGGCGATCAGATTTATTCAGCAACTGGAAATTAAAAGAGAGCTGTCCAGTTTTAATTAGGGGTGTAATACGAGCCGAACGAGCCGAGCATCGGCATGTTCAAGCTCGCCTCGTTTATAAACGAGCCGAGTCCGAGCCGAGCCTAAAATTTATACGAGCTTTAAAATGTGCTCAAGCTTGGCTCGTTTAGAAAGTGAACGAGCTCGAGCCGAGCTTTTGACGAGCCGAGCCCGAGTAGCTCGGCTAAAATAATGCTCCTATAGTGTTATTTTAGCCGAACGATCCGAGCTTTACCCGAACGAGCCGAGCTTTGACATGCTCAAGCTCGGCTTGTTTATAAACGAGTTGAGCCCGAGCCGAGCCTAAAAATTATATGAGCTTTCAAATGTGCTCAAGCTTGGCTCGTTTAGAAAATGAACGAGCTCGAGCCAAACTTTTGACGAGCCGAGCCCGAGTAGCTTGTCTTATATTACCGCCCTAGTTTGAATCAACAGATGTCTTCATTTTTACTACCAAGTACTTTTTTTTAAAGGTCATTTCTACTACTTAAATACGTAGTCTTTGACTTATTTTGATGTATATATATTTATTTAAAAAATATAATATATTTAAGATATTGTACGAAATATGTCTTAAATTTATAATATTTATGTTAAAATATTTTAGATTATCTATATTATTACATTAAATAATATGTATTATTGAATATATAATTTTTTTAAATTCGGGTTAGACAATCTGTCCGGACGAACTTTTTGGCTTGCCCGGACGAACTTTTTGTCTTGTCCGGCGGGATTTTAGGATGGTTTTATTCCACCATAATTCATCGCGTATTTATATATCTTCTCCACGTAAAATCATGTATACTCTCAACCTTGATGAGTTGTCCGCGAAGTATGTAGAACATTTAGCCAAATTTTATACATATAATATTCATAGTTCCTGATTTTGATTTTAGTATTCTATTGATTTTAAAGGTATTTACCTTCTAGTTTTGTATTTATCCATTAGAAGATAGGAGAAATTTTATTGTTTTATTAATATAGAACTTTATTTTCAGTCAATAATAGTCTCATTTAGATAGGTGTTGGATTTTACTAGAAAAGTAGAAATAATTTCATAAACAATCATCCTATTTCATAGATATTATCAGTTACAAGTTTGTAGCAATCTAAGCTAATTCGTTGAGTCCATGTGGAGCTTGATTAACTGATGGTGGAGGGATTGATTGAGAAGGGGTGAATCCGGCTCATCTCTCTCAAGCCTGGTTATTCGTATCTAAGGCTTTTTCACACGCGACTGGAGTATTAGCTTCGGACATGGCTTTCGAGAAAGAAATAGGGTTGCGGATTTCCTTACGAGCCTTGCTTTCTCTTTTGATTTTGAAGTTCACCGGTTGGTGGAACCTCCTTTGAACATTAGATCTCTTCTTTTGGATAATATGCGAGGGGTTACCATCCCTCGCATGACTCCTTCATAGCTTTGTTTTTCATCCTAATAAGCGCTTGGCGCTGAGCTTTTAAGCTCCTCCGTAAAAAAAAAAAGCAATCTAAGCTAACTACTGTCCGTTCGATTCGTTCAATTATTGTTTTCGATTTATCCTCATACTTTCAACATTTATCACACTTCTTTTAACAATTTCATCCCCTTAATTATTATATTTTTACCCTACAAAACAGACCCCTAAACTAACTCTAGAATCTTAGTGCCCATTTGGTTGAAGCGGTGGAATGGAAACGGAATGGAATTGGATAAGGGTTAGGAATGGAAATGGAAATGATGGGATTACTTTCATGTGAGAAAAGACCTTTCACCAAACTTATTTTTTGATTGATTCGAAATTATTCTTACCCGGAATGATTCCTAGAGGTTCCAAACGGGCCCTTAACCTTCAACGCTGTCAAACAAACTAAACCCAACCATGATAAACAAACACACCGATTACCCTGTTTCTCTAACTCAGTGTGTGGAGGATTAAGGGCGTGTTCGACAACACGGGGTTATTATTATTTGGAAATGAATGTCTAACAATGAACAAGTTGGATCATTTCGGTTTGATGATGCATCAATTTTCCTTATTAATGAAAATTTGTACTTTTTAGAAAATAGCTCTCTTGTTGATGTAAGCAACTGATTTATTTTCTATAATATCCTCCTTGTTCATACGTACTTAGAAAGGCTTATCTGATGCTCCAGTCGATTCACCATTATGAGTTGTATATCTAATACCTGAAAACTCACTTACAAGAGCTACGTACTCTAGGGTTCCTTATCCGAAAATCTACATTTTGTGGGAGTAATTAATGGATCGGGCCAGCTGGTATAGCTGTGATTTGGATTATTGCATGCATGCAGAGAGATCCACGTAGCACTATTACGAGTTATATATCTATTACGGAGTAGTTTTGTAAACAGAAAGTAGTGATATGACTTAATGAGTACAAAATGCGTAGAGTAGGATTGACCACTGTCAAAGACAGGTATTCAAATCAAAATTGGATAAGTTGATCCACATATGCAGTCCACAAAAGAATGAACATATATCCGATATGGTGTTAGCTTGGTCAAATGGGCTTTCTGTTTTATCATATCCAAACGAATTTAATAGACGAAATAAGCAGGCGGTTATTACTGCAACATTCAAAGCCCAGCTGATCCGAATGATCTGGATGGATATTCAACATTGGAGAGGCGGTTGTTATGTAGTTACTACAGTGCCTTTGTGGGATGACTGTACTCGGAGCTGGCGACCTTATCTGCAATGCCAATGGCCAATTCCCCGTCAATTAAGCAAACTGTGTTCATACTCTATCACTCCTACCCGTTCCATAACCGGTTAACGATAACGTCATGGAATGAATGATAATAGTTAAGCTGTTTATGTGGTTGAGGTAAGATCACAGGAAAAAATGACAATAGTTAAGCGTGTAGTGAATGTATTTAATATTTATGTATATGAGAACTGCTGCTGTAATCATGGTAATTGAGCACTGGTAAGGATAGGTGTAAGGTAAATGGAAGGGGGAGCAGGACGCGTGCATGATTTTTTGGTGGTTGGATCCTTGGGCTGTTTTTTTGGGCTTTGATATGATCCGTAAATTTGTCTCGTCTTTCTGTGGTGGACAGGGTACTTTAGTAAATTTAGGTTAAGTGCTGGAAATTTCTGAATTTGCAAGGAAGCAGCTAGCCAACCCCTTTCTGCATCAGGCGCTTTTGTCGATGGAACTTGGTGTTCCTCTGTTAGCCATGGTGCTGCAATTCATAATCGTCTTTCTCCTTCTCTCCGGACTCAAGGTCGTATCTTTTTCTCTTATCCCCTCGTCGTCGTCTCCATGTGTAAGGTTTATGTTTCCTGTTTTGATTTAAGTGCTTGCTGATGTTAATTTGGTAGCTGGTAATTATTATTTGAGAAATCTGTTGTGATTATGAATGTTTAGTTGCTGGTTTGGTCCTATAAAGCCTACACATCCGTGATTTGTGGCTGCTGTAGAGATGCAAATATCAGTTTAGACTTGGATTATTTTCAGAGAATGAGCGACGCGGATACGTTGTATATGGCGCTGTGGTAAGTGCACTCTGCTTGTCAGGTTGTTGTATCCTTGTGAGGTTACCAGGCTGAGTTTAGCATACGACTATTGCATAAGAGATGACCCTGCTGTTGCATTGAAAGCCCTAGAACGCTTAGACAAATAGCTGTAGGTATGGAGATTGAATACATTGATCAGAAAGCTGTGTAGTGAACTGAAAGTGGAAATAGTTGTATTGATCTTTACTCCTATAATATTACTCAACTGTTAATTTGATATAGCAATCCTCAATTTACCATTTCCAAGTTTCTTAGGCAACACCATTTTCTGAAGAGCACTTTAAAAATCTTGAACATGCTCCTCCTTGGTTTACAGAAGAGCATCCCTGGCATTACCACTCATTTTGAGGAACCTGAGAAAATCAATATGTGTCGACTTGGTCATCTGAATGAGAAACAATGTGGGGTTGCCCTCTTTGGGCCCGTTTGGAAGCGCTATGTTAACTCCACCTTGATAAATAAGACATTACTTATGGTTGATGAAAGCCAAAACCTTGGTTTTCAGGTTTTGATAAGATCTTACAAGTGTTGGTAAAGTCTTCACAGTGTCAGGTAAGGCCTTACCATATTACAGAAAACCTTGGTTTCCAGGTTTCAGTAAGGCCTTACATAAACTGGTAAGACCTTACCAAAACTGGACAGAAACTAAAATTGCGTGGCGTACGTCCAAGTGGCTTTTCCTTCTTGTTGAGTTATTTAAGGGATTTGATTTTAACAAATCTTTGATTTGTTTTAATTAAATCTTCTTAAGATAAAATTGGAAGATTTCCTTAACTCAACAAAATATGATTGACGTACTTGACCGCTTGACTTCAACAAACAAAATCTCAACAAACCAAGATCTCAACAACCCAAGATCTCAACAACCCAAGATCTCCTAAGATCATGCAGCCAAGATCTTCTTCAACGTTAAAAATTGCTGATCTTCTTCTACGATAAAATATGCTGATATGCTTGCCTATTTAAAGAGACAAGGAAGGAGAAACAAAACACACGTTCATTGCCTACTTCGAAACCCGAGTGATAAATTCTACTTATCTTACAAAGAGTCGATCTCACATTCGAAGCTTCATCATTATACTTCCCTGAGAAGTGTGAGATCTTTTTCGAAGCTTCATCATTATACTTCCCTGAGAAGTGTGAGATCTTTTTCGAGCTAATAGTACAATTCAACTAGGATTATACAAACCGTTATCATTTCTAGACACGTTGGATACAAGTGTTGTATCTGGAGTACTTTAGTTTTTCTTTTCGAGTGAGTGAGTTGCTAGATAGGAAGTGTAAGACTTCTGAGTTTAGAAGAGGGAAGGTCTTCTGAAGATTGTATCTGGAACTCATCAAGAAGAAGGAAAATAAAGCTACTTGAATCCTAGGGTTGAATCAATCCTAGGCGGGGACTAGGTCGTGTTGGTGACCGAACCTCGTTAACATATCGCGTGTCCTTTACTGCTCTTTATATTCCTGCTTTGTCTAAATCTTTACACTTAATTCCAATCTTAGAGAAACGTGTAAGGTCTTATAATTACGAGTAAGACTTTATCTCAATTGATAAGGTCTTATCTCTTTCGATAAGGTCTTACCTATCCTAAGATTGCGAAAAGTTTCCATACTCTATTCATCCCCCTTCTAGAGTATTGAATAAACTATTTTATCTGCCTATTCCGCATTTCACGCTAGGAATCATTCCCGGTAACGGAATGATTCCGAATCAATCAAAAAATATGTTTGGTTAGAGGTCTTTTAACACATGAAAGTAATCCCATAATTTCCATTTCCTTTCCTAACCCTTATCTGATTCCATTCCGTTTCCATTCCACCGCTCCAACCAAACGGGCACTAAGTCTTTCTTTCTTTCATCTCATCAACCTTTTTTTCTGCCTTGTTTCCTGCTCACCGTCTCTTATTTTCTTTCCAGCAAATAAGCTAATAGTATCATCAAGTCTTGAACCACATGCAAGAAGGCTTATACATACATGTACTCGAGTAGGTTTGAGTTGATGTGCCCTCTACTGAAACATGATCAGGTCAAAGCAACTTTCGTCCTTCTATAATATAATCTTTTTTAGTTTCTGCATCTGATCAGACATGGATGAACGTGCAAATTAATCTGTGTTTGATGAGCATATCATGTGAATATTGTAGCTCTATTTATGGTGTTTAGGTTCTGTCTGGTTGACCAGGAAAAAAGGTTTTATGGTGTTTATCGCGGTGCGTCTGAATTATTGTTTCACTCGTTTGAAAAGAGCATCTCCTATTCTGCATCTGTTTTGAACTGATTAAGAATTTCCCACAGACAAATGGAATCTGATGATCTGGAAATATTTTTCTTATTAGTAGGAATAACCTTGTCACATCAAGTTGGAGATTTTTTTTGAAGGTATTCTATACTGTAAACATGAAAACTGATAAGTTCATCATCTGCTTTGCATGTGGCGCATTCAAAGTTCACTAATGTCTGTCCTTAGTTTTGATTTTGGACCAAGTAAAGAGAAATTTAAACTACAGTTAAGGTAAAGATTTGGATCTAAAGTTCGGCATAAAATAGCAGAGTTTAATAGGGGCTTCCTGATGAACAAAGACATAAAGAGTGAAGAATGATGATTCTTGTATAATTTTCTATAGGTGTGTGGTCACAAGTAATGTTTTCTGTACAGCTGACAAAACTTCTTGTTTTTCTTGTTAGTGATCTAGCAGTTGAAGATGCTGAGAATGGTAGTTCTTGTATGGATTAAATGCCTAAACAAGATATTTGTTCCTTCATCAACATCCGTCATGGAGATCTCCATGTTCTCCAAACTGCTCCGGATTCTCGGCTTCCAACTCAACAAGAAAGAATTCGGTTTCTTGTTGGCTGGTAACGTGTCTAGACTGCAACATCTTAAAGATGCCTGATCCTCAGCTAGTTCTAGCCTTAGCACCGGCTGTGGAAACAAGGACAGATTCGAGAGCACTAAGGATTTCCATTTGGCACTCTCTCAGCTTGCTAACAACTTATGTGATGTCATTGCTCTCGGTAGTGTTCTTGTTCTCCATCCTCTAAAAGTTGTTCCAATGCCTTTGTGATAGTTTGGATAGCATTCTTCTCTGACCTCATGAATTGTGCTACCACCATTGCAATTTAGTCTTTAGAGCATCTTCTCCTTAGAATGGATTGAAGATCTTGCGTGCTTGCCTTCATTTGTACCAATACATCACTGATGGTGCTACAGACATCTAAGAATTTGATAGATCCCTCCACTGCACTTCCAACCCATTTGTTCTGTCCTTGAATTTATCTTGCTCAGTTTCATCTCTGGTTTGTAGTATTAAGCAAGGAGCAGCGGAAAATATGAAGTGGTTGTCAGTGGTAAGCGAAAGGGCGCCAGGAAAAAACAGATATACTGAATCAACTTTCAGCAGCCAACAACGAATATCAGCAATGAAAAAGGCAGCACAAACTGCTGCGCTACCCGTAGCACTATGTCGAGTCTGCTGCTATTATTCAGCATCTTGCCACCAAGTCCATACAGGTATAGCACATTCTGCATGGAGACAATAGTGTATTCTAAAGCTCAGGCATCGACGAAAGCAAGCCACAGATTTATGCATGCAGGACTGCATAATTGATTGGCATATATTCAGCAACTGCAGTCTCTCTTTTGCTGAAACTTTTTTTTTTTGTTCCAAGGTTTTCTGTGTTTGAAAGAAGTCTATTTGGCTGCTCAAACAACTCTTATATTGAATTGTCCAGCATTGTGTTGTTGATGAAAGACATTTGTACTTGCTAAAAAACATTGTACATACATCCTAGGATTGGGGCTTTTTGCCACCATGGCAGAGGAGAAAAACTTTTAAACTGTAAGTGCTTCTTCGTTTTCTAGCGCTTCTGTGGAAACTTTCATCTTGCCTTGACTGCTTCCTTCTGAAAGGGCACCATAAAATTATCCATGAACAAAACATTGTTGCTGTAAATGTCTGATTACATGCTCTAAAGTTGGTATTTGGCATTTATTACCTGTAATTGTAAAGGGTATTTTGTTTTGCATTTGTTTACTACATATTGGAATTAAATTTTGGTTGATACTTGGACGTAAATTGTATAATGATTGTCTTGGTTATTCTTTTCTACATTTTCCATTTATGATTTTTTTTTTTGAAAATGAAAAGCGGTCAGGAGAGAACTAACTTCTAGTTCTAGAGGTTGTTCTCGATCCCCAGCAGGCAACTCCAAAGTTCTTGGAAAACTTGATAACACAAAGGTTATCGCCCTCAATCTTTTTTATATTTAGTTTTTTAGTTTCTTTTAGTCCAACTTTCAGTGCGAATACTCCTACTTAACAAATATAAATTTAATTTTAATTAAAAAGTTGAATAAAAATCGGCAATTTTGGTAACTAGGCCTTTTTTAAAAAACTAGAGTAGTAATTAGGCTTTTTAATTTTTCAATTAAGTAAATGTACCCCATCTTTTGTATTTATTTTCAAAGTCTGCCCACTCTTTTTTGACTAAACACAAAATTAGAAAAAACCTAATAAACTAAGGGCTCGTTTGGAAGCACCGGGAATCATTCCCGGTAACGGAATGATTCCGAATCAATTAAAAACTACGTTTGGTTAAAGGTCTTTTAACACATAAAAGTAATCTCTCTCATTCCATTCCCTTTCTCTACCCTTATTCGATTCCATTCCGTTTTCATTCCACCGCTCCAACCAAACGGGCACTAAATTGTTTCAATATAAAAAAATGTATATTTTATTGGGGACCAAACTGGCGTGCATGTGAAGAAGATAATGTTCATTAGATTTGTACATGGACGTGGCATGACATTAGCCACAAGCAGTCTCACCTTCTAGTCTTACCACAACCAAAAAAGGTAGAATTCAACCATAATTCAACCCATCTATTTTGACACTGTAAAATTTTGTGGCGTATAATAAGTGAAAGCGTGACTGCGATGTTAAGATTTAGCTGGTTTTGCAGAATCATTGAGTGACAAGGCAAGCTCCGATCATCCTCGTGTGTCAACTGTGAAGGTAAGTAGTTCTTCCTCTCTCACTCGTTTGGTGTCTTCACATCATCGTCACGCGTACTCTACCTTCATTAGTATTGTTCTAGCTTGGTTACTCTTCACTGTCCATCAGGATGTTGTCCAATTTAGGCTTATGAGGAGGAATACCAGGCAGTTCTTAGTACATTAGTTTCATGGCCCGTTTGGTTATAACTCCGGAATCGGAAACGGAATAGAAACGAATCTAGTACATATGTACACCCTTATTCATGAAAGTTTTTGGAATTGTGGTTAAATTTGTGGTCTTCCTCTTCTAAAACCCTAGTAGCTACAACCATTTGGAAATGTAAGCAATCGAAAGAGAAAGTTGCTTGCTATATAGAACATTACAGGGCCAAAGCCTAAATAATTTTTCTAAGGGATCATGTATATAAGAAATTGCATTAGCCTCATTAGTAAGTCCTCCATGCAAATTCTTCACTTGATGAACATCTTAATCACCCGCAACTTCTTCAATGTACTAACACCCAACTAAGGTTGTCCAAACGGTATGATCGGCCTGAAAACTCACAGACTGAACCGTTTCACTATTTGTGTATCACGGTCCATGGATTAGACCGGACCGAACTAGACCGTTTTATTTATTTTTAAATAAAATTTATTAATATATTTTTTAATGGATTAAATCCGGTCCGGTTTTTTGTTCCGGTATGTTTGTGTGCATCCAAGTACCCAACCACCAAAAGACATGCTACCACCCCCACTTATTATTTATGTATACTTTGATTTAATAGAATCTCATTAAACCTTTAGACCATGTTTATCAATAAAAGTATAGAAGGATCTTGAATATTTTGAGTCAGTCTTACATTTTTGTTAAATTGAATCCTCAAAATCTTTAATGCTCCGCGAAAAATCCTAAAAATGAAACCTTCAAATATTTTCCACATATAATTTTGATTTAATATTATTCACACATATTATCTTGAGATATATAATTTTGTTTTTATCTGTCTATATTTAACCAACTATTTTAATGTGTATTTTTTAGTGCATCATTGTTTTGTGAAATAATTTGGTTTACTAGGCTTTTTCTAGTTTTGTGTTTAATAAGTGTACCCCTTGAGAGAAGAGTGCGTAGAGATTGAAAATAAATACAAAAGGTTGGGGTACATTTACTTAATTGAAATATTAAAATGTCTAGTTATTACTTTGATTTTTCAAAAAAGCCTAGTTACTAAAATTGCCCTTATTTTGTAGCATGGAAATGAAAGACAAAAAGGAGTTATCCACGCTCTTGCATATGAAAGGAGGAGATGGTGAGAACAGCTATGCCCAAAATTCTAGTCTCCAGGTATTTCCCAAATCTATATGGTCGTCCCATCATTTTATTTTGTTTCACAAGTATCTATTATTTGTAAAATATTTTGTCATAATCAGAGAAACGCGATAGAGTTAACGAAGGGCATGAAAGAAGAAGCCATAAAGAGAGTCTATAACTCTTTGCTAATGACAACACGAGGAAGCAGTCGGAAAATAAGCTTGGTGGAGTTAGGGTGCTCCACGGGAAGCAACGCGCTGATGACTCCCCATGAGGTCATCACAACCGTTGACCAAATCCGGCGTGAATGTGGGCAACATGATTGGTCGCCGGAGTTTCAAGTGTTCCTAAATGACCTTCCCGGAAACGACTTCAACACCCTCTTCAGGGCTGTGCCAGGGTTCCTACAACAACTCAATGACGAGCTCGGTCCTGGTTTCGGAACTTGCTTTGTCAATGGAGTCCCTGGTTCATTTTATGGAAGATTGTTTCCGATTCAAAGCCTGGATTTTGTTCATGCTTCTTCTTGTCTCCATTGGCTCTCCCAGGTACAAAATTCGTTACTTGAAACTATTTTATTTTTACATGAAATATATCAGATATCGGTATCAAGATATAACTCATATATATTAGGTTCCAGAAGGGAAAGATAGAAGCGAAGAAAGTGTAGGAGAAGCGTTCTATGAACAATTTCAAAGCGACTTCACAACATATCTTACGTGTCGATCGGAGGAAATGGTGTCAGGAGGATGCATGATTATGACATTTGTGTGTAGAAGAAATAAATATCCCCGCAACTATGAACATTACTTCCCTCATTGCTCGGTCTTAAAGCAAACACTTCTTCAAATGACTTCCCAGGTAATTCTATAATTTAGTATTTGATTAACCCTAAAATTTGTTTATTCTTTCAACATCTGTTGAACATTATATGAACACAAATTCTACTTATAAATTCTTTATCACTATCGGTAAACAACTTATCAAGTACAAAATGTTTTTATAAAAAAGCTTAAAAAATTAACACCAACGATTCGGTGGAAACAAACTATAAATGTAACACCCCGGTTCCGCGAGACTCGGGATGTCACAATGGGTTAGGATCTCACAATGGATCTTGACCCTAGCCTGACAACAAGTTCACTGGACCTTACAACATGACACTAACAGATATAAAAACAAATACATAAAACCGTAAAAACTGTATAACCAAAGGTAAACAACAACATAGCCGACTATGAAACGACATCCTCACACAGGAGGGAAAACAAGACATCATCCTCACGCAGGAGGGAAAACATAAACAATCCCAAAACCAACCACCTAATGTACGAGAGTCCTCGGTATGTCACCCTGTCAGATCACCCAACAACGCCTATCCTGCAAACATTTACAACACGGTATGAAACCGTTAACTAACCATACATATATAAGGTAATGCATAAGCACAAGCACAATCATGAAAGATAAACACATCAGCATGCTATCACACATTTACCCATTTTATCATCTTTATATAATAGTCATTCACTCAAATCGTATATATATAGATAGATGAAAATAGAGGACCAATACATCCTCGCCTCTGAGTGCTATATCCAGCTGTACGAGTATCGGTCACACAACCCGTGTACCCTAGGAGAGTGGATTGCGCCTTCCTGTAAACCAGTCTGGCCTGACGTCAGAGAACCTTCCAGACTCCATGGCACGATGAAAGGGAAGGGTTATCACAGCCACGCAACGGGGCAGTCAATAAAACATAGATCAGTATAAACAATATCTCATGCTATCATAGCAAACATATAACGCACACACCACTCATGCAAACACCCAATATAGGGATGGTAGCTAAGTAAGTCCTATGGACTTACCTCAACCTCGTACTCAGTTCAACCACAACAACCTCCAATCTTGAGAGAGGGCACTGCCTAATAACAAGGCATAAAGATATATCAAACTCTATTCATCAAAGGGGTCACACTTATACCCAAAGGGATCCATGAGGATCATACTCAATCTATAAGCCTCACAACCAACTAAACCTCAATATCTCAACATAACTCACAATTCCTCAAATCTCAAGGTAATATCTAATCAACATTCCTCGATCTCAATTCTAATCCTAATTTAATTAAGAATTAATTAGAGAAATGAGACCCTTTAAAATTATCTTTTGTAAACTAAGCCTCTATATAAAAGAAAGAAAAAGTAGGTATGGAAACTAGAAAATAGGGGCAATAATTTCTTTAATTGAAATAATGGTGATTAGATGTTTACTTTTAGTTTAAATATCTTTTTTACATGCTTACCTTTTATTTTTTGTTAATGTAGCTAGTTTGATGAAATTTTTAAGTCCATGAATATTTAATTTTTTGGGTGACATTGTTTTCGTTACCCAAATATGAATTGTAGTATTTTTCTCATTATTGGGTATATGTTTTTTTTTTTGTGGTATGTTTCTTATTGTTGAGTATGCTTAAAGTGATATTTTTGGGTATGTTTTATGTTTATCCAAATTGTGTTACATGGACAAAATGTCATTTGGTATTGATATTTGAGTACAATATCGATTTGTGTAAATTTCGGTTATGACAAATTCAAATTGGGTATGCTTTTATACGTGTATTGGCTTTTTAATATATTTCTTATTATTAAGTATATAGTGATATCGTTAGTATGTTTTATGGTTACCCAAAATGTGTTATAATGATCAAATGTCAAGCGAATTTTTGGGTAATGACCAAATGTCATTTGATATTGATGTTTGTGTACAATATCGAGTTTTAAAAATTTTGGGTATGACAAATTTAAATTGGGTATGAATTTTGTATTAAGTGATGTTTAAGTTGGGTATAAATATAAAATATTATCCAATTTATGGATATTGTTTTATTTTGATATTTGATTTATTGGGTCTGTTATTTTCGAGTATGTTTATGTACTTTGACAAATTTATTTTTGGATATGATAGTGACATTATTTGGGTAAGCGGATTTTTGGGTAAGCGGATTTTTGGGTAAGCAAATTTTTTCTGGGTAGAGGGCTACGTTTTTTTGCCTCAAATTTACTCCAAATGTCAATCAAAAGTGTCAGCACTCACATCAGCCATCACTCATTAGTCATCACTTTTGTCAACTTTTTATCCTATTTATGAATTAGTCTAGTAAAGTAGGAGCCCTATTTCTCAATTTGTAATTGATAGGCCCTAAATTTCAACTCTATAGTGTAAAAAGCCATAAATGACAATTCAGCCTTTAATTAATTAACCTTTAATTAATTAATTAGATTTCGCCAGAATAACGTTTTGCCCGCAGGCAATTTCTAAACCCCCTGTCATCAGATTTCATCAAACAAACAATCCATAATCACAAGGATAATATAACGACCATAATGGAATTTCTAATTATCCATTTTGATAAGCCTAAAGTCAATTTAGGCCAAATCGTAGTACGAAAAACGAATAAATTCATAACTTATTCGTTACTAACCCGATTGACGATCTGAAAGAAGATTCGGAATCACAACGACGCAGGCTACGCATGGACAACATCAAATTCACCGGAATCTGAGCGACGGAACCTGTCTGGTGACATATATGCTCGACCAACCCTTCATCTGCTCGGAAATGCAGAAACTCGGTACCGATATGAAGAGAATGAAGAGAGGAATCCAGAAACTCAAATGGAATTGAAATCAGATTAGAAACGGAGAGTAAACCTGAGTTTGAAGGTTGAGAGAAATCAGAGCTTTTACAAGGAAACGTAAAAGGAAATGAATTAATAAAGGATTTTCCGCTATTTATAGTGAAGACGATAATTATCCTTTAGCAAAGTCGATAATTATCCTTTAACCGATCCAAATAAGGTTCGAACCTCCTTCTCCAAATTTCTTGAGATTGGGATATTAAATTTGGAATATTGTAGGGATAATTATTCCACAACTGTCTCGGAAAACGTGTATTCCTAAGCCGTCTTTTTTAGCCGTTAAGAAACGAAATAGCGGCTCTTTTGGCCGTTTTGCCTCTCCATGTTATTTCATATCTAGTACATATTCGATGTCCTGATCATTTCTCTCAACTGCATTTTTATTAATTGGAGCTCCCAAATGCTCCAAATAACACCGGAGGGTAAAAATAATTACCCGGGGAAAAAGTAAAAATTTCTCCAAACGTCCAAAATTACGCGAGGAACATAACGGTGGGACTCATACTCATCACTTGCGAAATATTCGCGAGTTATATGTCAATTACTATCAACGATTAAGTTAATCAACATTAATTAGAATTCGGAAATCCTAGCTATTACAATAAAGTCTTTACTCTCATAGGTGGTTGTTGTACTTGTCCTCATGTTGGGTCTTCATTTTCATCATGGTATGGTTTGAGCATGCTCATATGGAAGACCATATGTCTCTCGAACTTGACCGGTAACTTGAACTAAGGCCTTATGAAATCCCGTACGTTTCATGATGAGTGGTGGTCCATACAACCTAGCTTCCTCCTCTAACCGGCATTCCTTTGTCTCCGGTATGAAGGTTGTGTACTTTAAGAACATGTCCCCGACAACCATGGTGCTTCTATAGCCATTGGACATTAGCAATGCTCCTCTACGAGTGCAAGGGTGCGGTGAACTCTTGGGAATCCGATCCACTTATAATCATTACATTCGTGTATAAAATTGTGTTACACCTCCATAGTTGGACATGTACAATCATTTCTCCTTTGTGTAGATCAGGTCGCCTTCAATTCAATGCCTTCTCGTTTTTCCTTCCTTGATGAACTCCTTAAGCTTATGGACAATCATATTTGGTCAAGTCCTACCTTAATCTTGTCCTTCATTTCCCCTTGTAGTTGACTTATGGTCATGCGCTCCACTTTAACTTAGTGTGTTGACTATGACATCATCTTTGCAAGGCTTGTACTTTACCTCGTGATCAAACTCTGGAAGAATATTTTACCGCCTGGTTTGCTTGGGCGTAAGCTTCTTTTGGATAAGGAAGTAACTCGTCGCGACCTTCTTCGTCTTGACCACAAAATTTGATCCTATGATGTAATGTCGTCAAGTCCTAAGGTAATGGACGATACCAATCATTTTCTTTCTCTTACACTTTGTAAAGCTACTTGGAATTGTTCAAATTCCAACCCTCATAGGCGATGGCATGCCTCTCTGCATCAAACACTCCTCAGGTAAAATAATAAGAGGCATCCATGTGTGTTTGAACGACTTTCCACTATCGGGCAAACACAAATTACTCAATCATCGCCTTTCAACTTCTTAAATGCCTCTTGACTCTCTATACTCCATACCCAAGGTATCACTTTCTTGAGCATATTGGTGAGTGGCATCTTGATGTGGGAATATCCGGGAAATAAGCGGCGGTAAGATTTGTTTAGTACCAAGAATGAGCGGAGCTCGATTACCTTTGTCAAAAGCTATCAGTCGTCAATTGTATTGACCTTGTCCGACTCCATATGAATTTGTCTCTTGCCAACAATGTGTCCTAAGAATGCCTTTTCTCTTTTAGCGAAGGCTACTCTCCCATTTTGACATCCAATGCATGATCTCATTTTACTTGAATGACTTGTTGTGATGATTTTTGCGCTCTTCTATGACGTCAATTTATTTCAAATAGACTACAAAAAAGTGATTAGGGAAGGGATAGAGTACCTTGTTCATTAGTGTGTAGAACGTCATCGGCGCGCTTGTCGGGCCAACCAAAATAGCTAGGAGCTCATATAATTCATACCTTGCGAGACACAATCTTTTCTTCGTCGCCCTCTATGATCATTACTTGGTAGTATCAAGATCTTAAGTCTAGACCGGTAAACCAATGTGATTCATGAAGCCTATTGAATAAGTCAACGATGAGCGGATCAAGTAATTGTTCTTGTTGATGAGCTTGTTGAGTGTCCGGTAGCCGATACGCATTCATAGGTCCCAATGTCCTTCTTTTGAAATAACATGAGCACCTCATATGACACCTTCGAGGGTCGGACGTAACCAAAATCTAGCAGTTCTCTGCTATGATGCACGGACACTTCTAGAAGGCGGCGTGTCCCGTGTCCTGCCGTGTCGGAAACGGGGACACAACCAGACACGGCTCGGACACGGTCAAGACACGTTTCCAAGGTAGGACACATCTAGGACACGGTGAGGACACGGATTGTGTCCGGTCAAGACACGATCAACGAAATAAAGTTTACTATCATGTCATGATAGTAAACTTTACAACGAAATAAAGCTTAACTCGACAGTGAAGCCAATAGAATCAAGGGAGAGTAGTAGTGTCGATAAACAAGTGGAGATCCAAATTCTTCCTCAAGAAGAAGAGGAACATCAACATCCAGCATTTGAGCTACCAGAATCTATAACATCGAAAAATCAACCACCAGAAGTTATTCACTAGAGCTTAGTTGAGGGTCGCTCATGAAGAGTTGGATTAAGATCTCCATAAATGTACGTCTTTTAAGATATGGTTGGTTATGTATCACATGTTGTTGAAGAAGTGGATACTCATAAAACATTCACCTATTGAGTAGTTGTATGTGGGTCTAAAATTGCATAGTGATTTGCAACAATGAGAGATGAGATGGAGGATCTACGAGCAGGTAAAAAAATTCTAGGAATGAAGATTCTTATAGGGTCAGACTAAACTTTTCTTATCACAAAGAGGTTACATTGAAAAGGTGTTGTCTAGGTTTGACATGTAAACCGTTAAGCCTATCGGTACACCTAGTCCTACTAACATTCATATTACCACTTTGTTTTCACCTCATTTGGATGAATAGAAAAAATATATGTCGCGAGTCTCTTATGCTTATGTAGTAGGGAGTTTGATATATGTTATGGTATGCACAAGAGCAAATCTGACACAAGTTGTTAGTATCATGAGCAAGTTTGTGGGGCAACCAGAAAGAGATACTAGCAAGATGTGAAGAGGATATTTTGGTACCTTAGAGGTACATCCGACTTTGAGTTCTTTTTTTGGAATGATACACAGTGTTTGATCATGAGGTACTCTGATATCGATTATACATGAGATGTTGAGACTAGAAGATCTATGGCCGGTTATGTTTTCACCCTTAGTGGTTCTATTGTGAGTTAGAAGGCAACTTATAACCCACAATCACTTTGTCTACCACATATGCATGATTCATGGCATTGACAGAAGCAACTCTAGAGGGAATTTGGTTGAAGGGATTGGTTAGTGATCTAAGTACACATATATCACGATCAAGCTATTGTATATCGTGACAATTTATGTGCAATCTTTTTGGTCATGGATCAGGTTCATCATGAGATGACAAAGCATATTGACGTCATTTATCATTTCTTGAGAAGTGAGAAGACGATCAGGGTGAAAAAAGTAGGTGTTGTTGATAATTAATCTTGTTAATATGTTCACCAAGCCAATACCCGCAACAAGTCCCAACATTGTTTGAACTTGCTAAATGTTAGAAGTTCTTGAGTGCCCAAGGGGCACATCTGGGTAGAGAGGAGCTAATATGGACATCGACTCTCCTTCATACCAAAAAAAAAAAAGATGGACATTGACTAATGCATTTGGTATGCTTGTGAGGATTTCTGTCAAGGTGGAGATTTGTTGATATGCTTTGAATGGACATGTCATCTATTTGAGCATTTATTGTTTGACCGAGTCTTATACTTGACGACCAAGTATTACATAAGTTTAATTAGTTTATATATTATAGTGTTTCTTTTGGCTCCAATATATCTGGTTTAATATGTTTTATCTATAACTTGTAGATCCTTAATAAAATATCTCTAAAGTGGACGTAACCATTATTGTTTTGACTTTTGAACCACTATAAATATCTTCTTTCTTTTTTGTTGAATTTAGTTCTCTCATAATTACGCACATCACTTCCTAAGATTTTTGATATGCCTAGGAGAGTCTGTAATGATCTTCAAGAAGACTCGATATTTCTAGGATCTTTCGGTTTGTCAAGACAATAACAAGGTAGTCTATGTGGCTCTGCAATATTCCAGAGCCCAATTTGTGTTGCGCACACACATATATAAATAGCGAGAGGATTATTACGAAGAGAAGACGGTTCATTATTCGTATAGATATAGTTGTTCGTTTGTACAATCCAAGAACTGAAATCATATCTATGTTTGTAATCCAATAATTATCCTATCTTGATAACTTTTACGTGATTGAATTAGGGTTTGATTGAAGAAGATAAGATGAAGACGTTTGACATGCCTTTATACGCACCAACCTTGGATGAAGTTGAAACTGAGATCAAGAAACAAGGGTCCTTCACCATTAACCGATTAGAGTATTTGGTATCAAAGGATGACGAGAAAGGACACGAAGACCACGAGTCGAAGGAACACCAAATTCTTACTATGGTAAAAGGTGCAAGGTCAATATTTGAGCCTTTCCTAATCAACCACTTTGGCAAGGACTTGTCGATAGATCATGTGTTCCAAATACTCGAAGAAATAATTCGCGATTGCAACAATGAACTGAGGACTCGGGCAGATGGCGTTGCTGCTTCAGTGACAAGGAACTGATGTTCGTGGAAATTTTATTATTTAAGTGTGTACCAATAATGCGAGAATGAACGCAAACAACAAAATCTATGAACTTGTCGAGACAATATTAAGAGTTTGACATGTAAGGAAGTATTGAACAAGGTTGTTGTAATTCCAGACAAAATTTATATCGTTGTAATTTGGACGTGGGTTAAATCATTTAGTGTCCGTTTGGTTGGAACAGTGGAATGGAAACGGAATGGAATCGGATAAGGGTTAGGAAAGGAAATGGAAATGATAAGATTACTTTCATGTGTTAAAAAACCTATAACCAAACGAAAATTTTGAGTCATTCGGAATCATTCCGTTACCGCGAATGATTCCTACACCTACCAAACGGGCCCTTAGTGTTTATAAATTCTATTTTAAAGGCTTTTGAAAGAGAATACATGGTTTGCATGGCGTAGTGAGATGTTTCTCCAATACCATATACAGTGGTAAACTACTTACATTGTAGAATTACTATGGAGAGATTATTTCAAATAACAAAGGAATACATATTGATGGTTTATTTGGAGAGATTATTCTAGAAGATTATTTTAAAAGGTTACTATGATTTTTTTATAATTCAATTCAAGTTGGATTATCGGAATTACTATGGAGATTATAATCTCCCAAATAATCCCGCCTTCTATCAAGCGCACCCCTAAATGTTTTCACATCGATAACGAAATTGTTTGTTGGTTTTAGAGTGGATCTTCACCAAATTTATGAGCGCAACACGCACGTGGGATCCGATATGCAACGAATCCCCCCATCTGCCGAAATTACAGATGGTATGAAAGTAATTAGAAATCTTAAGTCTTGACTTATTGAATTTCTCGACTTTAAGGTATTTGATAGTGGACCTTGTATAATGATTGTTCCACCCGACTATACTAGTGGGTCTTAAAGCAATAAGATTCGAATATATAAGGCACGCCATTACTTATTGCTTATTTGTTTTATAAGTGATACTTATTCTATAATTACTATTATTTGGAAATGAATGTAGACTAACAATGAACAAGTTGGATCATTTCGGTTTAGAAGGGACCAAACCGATGATGCATCAATTTTCCTTATTAATGAAAATTGGTACTTATAACAAAATAGCTCTCTTGTTGATGTAAGCAACTGATTTATTTTCTATAATATCCTCCTTGTTCATACGTAGTTAGAACGAAAGGCTTATCTGATGCTCCAGTCGATTCACCATTATGAGTTGTATATCTAATACCTGAACACTCAGTTACAAGAGCTACGTACTCTAGGGTTCCTTATCCGAAAATCTACATTTTGTGGATCAGACGCTGGCATAGCTATGATTTGGATTATTGCATGCATGCAGAGAGATCCACGTAGCACTATTACGAGTTGTATATCTATTACGGAGTATTTTTGTAAACAGAAAGTAGTGATATGACTTAATGAGTACAAAATGCGTAGAGTAGGATTGACCACTGTCAAAGACATGTATTCAAATCAAAATTGGATAAGGTAATCCACATATGCAGTCCACAAAAGAATGAACATATATCCGATATGGTGTTAGCTTGGTCAAATGGGCTTTCTGTTTTATCAGATCCGAACGAATTTAATGGGCGAAATAAGCGGGCGGTTATTACTGCAACACTCAAAGCCCAGCTGATCCGAATGATCTGGATGGATATTCAACATTGGAGAGGCGGTTGTTATGTAGTTACTAATTTGTGGGATGACTGTACTCGGAGCTGGCGACCTTATCTGCAATGTCAATGGCCTATTCCCCGTCAATTAAGCAAACTGCGTTCATGGCCTATTCCCCGTCAATTAAGGAAACTGTGTTCATACTCGATCACTCCTACCCGGTTAACGGAATGAAGTTATATTTCGTTTAGTATCATGATTTTTTAAGCTAAAAAAATTAAGTCAAATTCACTAATTAGGCCTTTTAGGCCTTTTACAAATGTATTAATAAACTTATAGGATACACACATTTAGTAAATGTATTAATAGTTGTAAGTTAAATATAGCGTAAAAATTAGAGGGTCTATAAAACAAACTATTTCACCAAATTCTTTCAATAAATATTGAATTTAAAACAATCAACGCTCTCGATTTGAACGTGTAAAATGTGAGTGGACAATAGGAACACGATTGTGGCTCATCAGATGCACGATCGTGCGTCTTTGTGATAAGGTCGTGCTCAATGTAGGAGCAAATCATGTACACAATCATGCTCCGAATGAACACGACCGTGTTCGGAAGGTGCATTTATGTTAAATATGCATTTACAAATCGTCTAAATGTAGCTCTGGAGATCCAATTTACCAAATGAACTAGTTGAATCTCTTTAATTTCATTCAACATGTAATATATAATCGTTCAATACGCTTTGATGTGTTGTTCATACTTGTTCAAATTGTATTTTGCACTAATGAACAACGAATGATGCAAATGAACGAAACAATATACATGAGACAAAAACGCACACCCGATCGTGTGCCTTTGTACTTTATCTCACACACGATCGCGCACCTTGTACTTTCATGTGCATTTCAACACATGTGCGATTGTGCACTATATGTGCACGATCGTGCATAAAATGTTCATATTACTCAACACACTCGTGCCGCATCCTATTTTTTTGCTTTGTAACACATTGACGGTTGTGCACGATCGTGCTTCTCACACACACGTAGGGCCACATGTCGGAAATTTAGAGTGTTATATATATTTTTTGATCTAATGAATCTTAGAGGTTTTTTTTAATAACGGAAAATAGTTATGTTGACTTATCATCTAAAGGTTGTCCACCTAAAGCATCATTGAGGAAGATAACACGAAGTTTGAATTATCAAAAAATTGCTATTAGGGGGTTGAGATTTTCAAATGGGTCAACTGGTCAACAACACAAGTGATTTCTTTGAAGACACGTTTAATCTAAACTACATAAAAAAAAACCAAAGATCTAAATTGAAGTTGAAAATGATCATTTCGACCTCCCACATGTAACTTAAAAATCCTTGGAGTGCATTAACGACACACAAATTGTCACCCTTAATTTCAATCCTTTGAATTTGCGTTTTAAGAGCGTAAACTTCCGCTTTTATCACCACGCTAAAGTTATTTTTTGCTCATTGAGACTAACAGCCTCTCCATTGTGATTTAGAATCACATACCCGATGAAAATCACTCCCGAATCAAGCTTAGAACAATCGAAGTTGAGTTTTTTTTTTTTGCTCATCGAGGCTAACAACCTCGGTGGAGCACTTCAAGGTATAGGAATGCCTTCACATCCTAAAGAAAAGAGAGGTAAAATAGATATAAAAACTCAATTTGTATTTTATTAGGTGCAAGTGAAAATACTAAAGAGTACATGTTATTATGTGAATTCAAAAAAGCTTGTCATAAGTAGAGATGTGATTTTTGAAGAAAAAAAACAATGGGAATGGGGTAAAGAGTATGGGAGTCGGATTAAAGAGCAAGTAGAGTGGGGAAACAAGGATTCAATTATAGCAGAGGATAATCAAATTCACAGGGAGAGAGAGCAACATACACAAATTAGTCAAGTTCAAGGGAGAGGAAACAAAGAGAACAGACAAGTGTAAGGAAGAGCGAAGGTAGATGAATTGCCTATTAGCAAATAGGAAGCACATTAATGTAGGTAAATGTTCAGGTACGGCCCTTATATTACGGTACGGTTGTGCGGCCGACCGTACGGACGACACATATACCGAAATTTTTTTTTTTTTTTTTCGAAAACTCATGAAAATTTATTTGAATTTATGCACTATTCTCCTATAAAACTTGAACTATTCTCATATATCCATGAACTATTACTTTTTAATATAATCCATGAACTATTCTATTATAATTCATGAACTATCCCATTATAAGTTTTGAACTATTACTTTCACTCCTTTATAAATTTTTGCACTTTAAACTATTCTATTATAATTCATGAACTATTCTATTATAATTCATGAACTATCCCATAATAAGTTTTGAACTATTACTTTCACTCCTTTATAAATTTTGCACTATGAACTATTCTATTATAATTCATGAACTATCCTTTTAGAAGTTATGAACTATCACTTAATAAATTTTGAACTATTACTTTCATTCCTTTATAAATTTTACACTATGAACTATTCTATTATAATTCATGAACTATCCTTTTATAAGTTATGAACTATTCTATAATAAGTTTTGAACTATTACTTTTACTCGTTTTTAAAAAAAAAAAAAAAAAACTCGTTCAGAAAAAAAAAAAAAATTTTCGGGACACGTGTCGGCCGTACAGACGGCCGTACCGGAATAATGGGCCTTACTTGAACACTTCAAGCTAAATCTTTACAACCTTTTTAAGTGAAATCTCAAAAAAAATCTTACTTAGGTCCCGTTTAATGAGACATTAGATTAAGATGAAAGGTTAATTTCATCCTCATAATTCCCATAATTTCATAAATCTATATATTTAAAATGGCATGTCGTGAATAAATACCCTAGTTCCTATGGCGACGACTCCGGCGAATATTGAAGCGACAATTTCTCCTCCCCTGCAGCGCCCGATCCTTCAACATCGCTTGCCTCGTCCTCAGCATCAGAGCCTTCATCCTCAAACTGACCCTTAATCATATAGTTTTTCTTTCATCTCCACAATCTACGACAACCAAACTGACCCTTAGTTAATTTGACCATATATCATTAAGTACTAGTTAAGTCGAGAGAATCCAGGAAATGGTTGACTTTGTTTTCAATTTAAGTGGCTACACACATTCTTCAAGCTATCGATTATGCATGCAGCTGCAATTAAAAATTTCAAATTATTTATGAAAATTCCGAATAATATGTAGAAATTTCAAAATGGCCTACTCTAGTTGACATTTTACAAGAAGCGGAAAAGAGGACTTGTCGTGTGGACTGCGGAGGATAGAGTATCTATCGGGTGGTCCTTGGAGGTTTGTAGCTTTGGATATGCCCAAAATCTCCATTAACGATAAGGTGCATATTCACTCCTGTCCATTTTGGTTTCGATTGCTCCAAAAATCCCTCTCTTTAACCACGACGAATCAAACTTCCTACTCACCCGATTCACCACTCGCAAACCAGGTTTGCATCCATCTTTTGTCGCTCTTATTCGTTACGCTCGTTCATACCGTGTAGAATTTGTTCAATCGATCGGGTTGTTTAAATTATTCTTCTGTCAGAGTTCTAGGTTTTGTTTTTGCCTGCGATACATTGTCGACAACTCGTCATCATCGAACCTGGAATTGATTACTTTATGTTGAGCTCGATGCTCCACGGGACTGTTAAAGCCTCTCATAGATTTGCAGTTAACTCATATGGTTATGACATATTTGGTCATCATATTTCCTCCGTAGCAAAGCCTTCTTTTACTGGTGCTCACCACCCAACCAGTGTTGATATTGCTAGAATTAGGATTCCTGCAGCTTCCATATTTGTGGGATTGGACTTAGTGAGAAGTGATTGCCAGTTCAAAATCGCAAGTGTGGCAGTCAGGGGTACTGATGGTGAGAATGCAGGAGAGTTATTTGATGAAGATGATGATGATCTTTGCCCTGTTGAGTGTGTTAAGGAATTTAAGACAGATGAGGAGTTCATTAGATATTTAGACAAGGGCAAGCAGACTAAGGCATTGGTTGTGGTTGACTTCTACCGCACTTCCTGTGGAAGCTGCAAGTATATAGAGCAGGGCTTCTCAAAGATTTGCAAGGGATCAGGAGAAGAAGATGCTCCAATTATCTTCTTAAAGCACAATGTGAGCTTCTTATTGATTTGATGCATTAAGTGATTTATATGTGATTCATATTGATGATGATGATCTTGAAGCACAATGTGAACTTCTTATTGATTTGATGCATTAAGTGATTCATATGTGATTCAAATCGAAAGTGTGGCAATCAAGGGTACTGATGATGATGATCTTACTTTCCTTTTCATCATTACTGTCACACTGTGCATTAGCATCCTTAGATTCTGATACATTAAGTGATTCATATTGATTTGAACAAACTCATGAGCAATGTGACTTTGCTAAATCTGATTTTATCATCCAGTCACGTAATATTGCTCTCCGGTACAGGTGATGGATGAATATGATGAGCAATCAGAAACTGCTGAACGTCTCAGGATTAAGGTATAATCTCTATTGGATGTTAGTCATCTTTTAAGCTCTAGTTTCATTACCACAAGTGTAATCTCACAAATGCATATCATAATTATTCAAAAAAAGCATGTTTTACTGAACACGCCTAGTCTCCTAACAACACAAACATAGGGTTGAGAAAACTTGCAGCTGAGTATTCAATTTTTTCATATCTGCTTTTCACGGCACAGTAGATTTGAAGCACATGTAAAAATTCTGATCTGAGCTAGGTAGTCCCTTGGTTCCCTTAAAACATGTGGGTTGTCGGTTTAAGGCCAATGTGGTTATCATATTCATCTTCTGCCCCACTAACTTTGATCATTGAATAGACAACATGGTTGGCATGGGTCATCTTTGTTCAACATGCTCATCTTACATATGTAACTGTGCCACCCTAAAAAACCTGCCAAGGTCCATATCTTCTGAGCAAAGCAACGTGATCCTAATCACAAGCTAAACTTTTGTTTCCATTACATTTGATTTCTTTTAAAGCGAGCTGAACCTGATTTAATGATGCAGACAGTACCTCTCTTCCATTTTTACAAAGATGGGGTTTTGTTGGAATCATTTCCAACGAGAGACAAAGAGAGGATTAATGAAGCAATTCGTAAGTACACATCTCCTGTGTCTCAACAGAGTTAAAATATTCTCTTCTTACATGTAGAACTAATAATAGGACCTCATGGGTAATAATTATATGCACCTGTGGATATGTTACTTTACTACATCTGTAATTTTATTGCACTTCTTTTGAGTGCAATCATTGTTGTGGAACGAGAACAGAATGTGTACTTAATTTTATCATTACAGTCAATGATATTTTAGAGCGCTCTCTTCCTTGTACTAGTTCTACGAATCTAGAATGTCACAGAAGCTGGGAGAAGGAGAAAAAGCTGTCAAAATTGACAAAATCAATCTTTGATGGAACCAAACCAAATGTGTATCCTCAAAGCAAAGGCATAACCAGTGGTGATAATGACATAGAAAGCTCATAGTTGATAACACCATAATTGACCCAAATCATTTCTGTTAACAGTATAAGAAGGTCCAAATGCTGCTGATCGAAACAAGGTGAAAGCTCTCAATTTGTATCAAGTTCTCTTTCCTAGTCAATTATTGCATGAACCATGTACCTTTCCTGCTATACATGACACATTATGGAACTAGTCTCTTAATCTGAAACGAAAGAGCCAATAATTCTTCCCTTGAAAAGCAATCCATATGGTCCCATAGTTGTGGGACAAGAGTGGTTCTGTATGAAAAAAATATCATGTATAAAAGACCTGTATAAGCACTATAAACTCTTGCAAGCCAAATTTGGGGTAGGGTCCATGATATGGGTTTGCATAAGTTGCATTCAATTCTGTTATTTTTGTGACCTAGAGACTTAAATGAGCTTGGTGTGCCAACCTCACTTTCTATTCTCCAATCAACAGACGGCACGTGGCTCCCTGACAGCCTCTGGTATGAAACCTTCCCCTTAACGGTCACTTGTGGCTGTCCATGTAGATAGTGAAAGTCTTGATAACAATAGGATGATGTGAACCCAGGTGAAAGTATGAAGCACAAACTTCAGATGCAATTTATCATAGGATTTAAATTTAAGCCTGCCCATTTTTTACTTATGGCTGTAATATTATATATGGTATTCATTTTTGAATATATATAATATTATTAAGTACAAATGAGAGTTACGGGAGTTTGATGAGCTATCTGATTCCAGATGAAGACTTAAAAACCAGTAGGAAGAAATCTTCAATTATGCCTGCCTTTGGAAGCACCTCAGAAGAGAGTTCTGATTAATAAATAGAAGAACACTCCTCTGACATTTTTTTAACATTAAAAGCTCAAGAAAAATAAAATCATTTACATAGGGTAGAGTTGGGTGGAGTTTGAATGATGGAAGAATCCATTGCTTGCTGCTGCTTGTAGCTGGTTGAATCTTTCCAAAACCTGGCAGGGAGACCTTGCAAAGGTACTGGAAATGGGCTATACTGAATCCCAGTCTGTGACCCTACCACTTCCCATCTGTAACACAATCATACAAAACAACACCTTGTCAATAAAACTACATTCCAAGATCATCAGTTTTTTAAGGGACCAGTTAATGACACATCCTTCACCTACTATCCTTATACTTCCTATCAAGAAAATGTTATTCTATTGCGTATTTCTCTTCTTAATTTGTTCTGTAAATGTTATTTTCTTGACTAATCATTTTCGGCCTTTTAGGTATCATGGCTCGTATTGTTGATTGGTCCAAGTCATCTGTAGTATTTTGTAATCAACTCTAGGTAGTCAACTTAGAGGAGACCTTAATTAGATCATAATGGTTGTTCTGATTATATAGATTTAAAAGGGTACCTGAACTCGGTGACTAGATTATGGATCATTACAAACATCTCTAGCTTGGCAAGCTCGTTTCCGGGGCAGGCATGTACACCGCTGCCAAATGGCATGAAGGTATTGGGTATGGGTGCAACCTGAGAATATACATATACCAATATAAGCATCTTTGTCAGCATATGTAAATCTTAGTTGTAAAGTATGCATCTCTATGCTAGATGATATGGACAAAATTGCACTTAGCTCTTTAGGTACCTCAAATCTTGAAGGATCAAATCTCTGAGGATCTTGGAAGAATTCTGGATTGTGATGAATGTTTCTAAACAAAGGCAACACCTTCCAGCCTTTGGGAATCACATACCCTGTTAGTCAATCACAAAAAATGTTACATGCTGCCATTAAATATGTATAGATAAGAGTTTGGAAAGGTGAAAAACAAGATTTCCTTCTTACCTTTGTATTCTACATCAGCTACAGCTTCTCTGAATGTGAAAGATATAATGCTTGCCATCCTCAGAGTCTCTAACACCACCTGTTGCCCCCCAAAAAAAATTTAGCACATCAGTGAACTGAACTATATGTTAGTCCACAAGCATCTATGAAACTCTTCTTCCTCTTTTTTTTTTTTCGCCGAATGATTCATATTTGAGTGTTTTCAAATTATTACCTACAACTCGAAAGTCAAAACAGAAAACAGACTTAAGCCCATGAGTGACTTACCTTTTGAGTAAGATGCATCTTTCTTGTTTGTGCCCATGTCAGTGGCTTTTCACCTTCATTATTTGACTCATATATAGCCTTCTGTTCAGCCTGTTCATAATAATACAACCCAAGAACATTTAGTTGCTTCATTCTTTCACCGGCAAGTTTCTCGGTAGCTATAGTGGAAATGAAAATTGAACAGGAAATGTTAGGAACATAATTTGTTCTAGATATTTCTTCTTTTTTTGGTCCACAAGGCTCAATAGTGTTACTTGCAACTATGAACAAAAAGATACAAAACATGGGGGTCGAAAAGTTTGTTCTGGATCTTTACCTTAACAGCCTCTAGAAGCTTTGGGTTGTCATGGAGGTACTTGACGATCCACGTCATGACACTTGCTGTGGTGTCTTGAGCTGCAAACAGCACTCCTATCACATTATCTGCAAGCTGCTCTTCAGGTAATACACTTCCCCCTTCATCTTTGGAGTTCAGAAGATGACCCAACAGATTCTTCTCCTCATATCTTCTCTCCTTCCTTTCATTTATGATTTCCCTTATAATCACTGTCAGCCTTTTCCTTGCCTGCAGATGTTTCGTTGTTTATAAAATAACCAAAGGAAACAGTGAATTTCAAAGCAAAATGTGTTTTTCTTTAATGTATTTTTTTAGAACTCAAATGATCACTTACTTGCAATGCTTTCTTGTAAGATGTCCCTGGTATGTTTGTTGGAAAGGAGTTGTAACCCTTGTCAACCAGAGAGTAGTTCTTCTTCAGCTCTTTTGTGTATGCAGCATCCAAGTGACCGAAAATTGCAAGAATCCCAACCTCAAATGAAAACTGCAAAAACAAAAATCATGTCACAGAAAATCCTCGGAGATTATTTACACTTAAGGGTACAACATTTATCTGATCAAGGCACTAACCTTTTTCATTTCATGGAAGGTGTTGATAACTTGTCCGCCCGCCCATGACTCCAAGGTGGAAACAGCAATGGCTTGGATATCAGGAACGAGGGCTCGGACAGATTCGGGTGACAGGGAGGCTTGAACCAATTTCCTGATTCGCAAGTGGTAGTCTCCATGGTGGAAGAACAAAGCAGAGGGACCAATCAAGGTCTCCTTGCTCTTAGGGTAAGTGGGTTTGAACAGATGAGCCTGTGTTGTCAGCACAAACTTAGCTGCTTCAGGACTGGCCAGCATCACACATGGACATCCTAGTATATGGGTCTTGAATATCTCTCCATACCTGTTACACCATTTTAACCCAGGTTAATTACAATCTTTACACCATAAATCCATGAATCACAAAATTTGAACAAATTATAAAACCTTTTACTCTTGTTGGCAAAGAAGACATTTGGGTCTTGAGAATAGAGCTGAAGAGTCTCCCCTATGTAAGGCCATCCCATGGAGCCCGGCGGAAGCCGAGCTCTCATCCATGGCTTCCTATATCCCTTAAAGAATATGTAAGAGACGAGAGTAAGAAAGATGGGAAAGAGTACGTATGCAAATGCTCCACACATCCCCTTCTCTCTATCTCTAACTATCTTATATAAGCTCTTCTCTTTGTGGTGGCCTTTGAGGAATCAATATCTCCTTATATAGATGACTTCTTCTGTGTTGGTGGTTTGTTTGTATTTCTTGGTTGTCTGAGAATGCAGGATATTTGGTACGTATGGTGAATGAGGCCGCTCATGAAGATGGTTTATATACAAGTTGGGGAGAGGATGACGACAAAGCATTGAAGAAATGAAGAGAGAGAGAGATTTGCTTGCCAGAAGGATTTTGTCTGCTTATACATAAGGTAATATGTTTAAGTTCTAATTACCTGTATTTTATTCACCCCTAATCTTGTGCCACGTAATTACGGGTCTGATTTACTAAATTTGGTTCATAATCTACCCAGTTCAACTCTATCCATGACCATGAATTTCCTTTTTTAGTCACCATGCATATCTGTTTATCTTCTACAAATTTTACTTCTTGTAATTTTATGTTATGAAAAAATAATATATTTTCTCATGTATATATAATTTTTGTGAATCATATTTAAAGAAGAGGAATCGTTATCAGTTATCATCTTTTTTTAATGGGCTGAATGATGATGACTCACTTGGATGGATCTTTGATTTATCCCTCTATATGTAAATGATTTGGTTTATAACCTCTCAGTAAAAAATTTGGTTTATGACTCACTTTAACTTATCTAACCTAGCAATATCCTAGAAAAAAATTACAAGATAACATTAAAATTTCAAGTATAGTGTATAAATGAACTGACCCAAAAAGATTTTGAGGTAAAATTGCAATTCGGTGAAATTTCTTACATCATTTTAGTATTTTTGTCATTAAACTGCAATATAATCCATTAAATTAGTGTAAATTTTCATTATAAAAAGCTCATTGTGGAGTTGATTAGTGTAATTTTTAGTTTATAATTTCCAGTCTTTTATAAATTGAGTGCAAAATTTTGTGAACACATTACTATCCAATACAGCTTTCATGAGTATTTTTTTTCAGTTCATTGAGATATATTATCTATTTTTGAATGTTGAAGATGCTGAATTGCTGATAAGTGATGACCAAGAGCCTACACATATAGAGGAAAATGGATTCTAGGATTCTTTTTAATCATAAAAAAACTATATATTTACTTTCAACTTTGATCGCAATATGATTCAAAGTGATATAAATAATATTATTTTGAGGATATAATCAACCATCAATTTCAATGCTCTTTTAAAAAGAAATGTTGGGAAGTCCATAAATTATTAGTAAGTGGGCAAACACAAACTATAAACATGTTCGGATTATTGGAGAGATTATTCGACACGAAATTATTTTTTAGGACTATTTTAACAAACATTTTAATTCAAATACCCTTAAATTATCGATTATTTGAAAATAACAAATCTGAAATAATCTCTCGACCGAACCCTACACATGTAACACGTGCGTGTCTTATAAAATAACGCAAATTTGGGTAGGGCTGAGCAGATTGCGGTTCGGTTCACCGAACCGCAAATTGCGGTCTAAACCGCAACCGAACCGCACTTAATCGGTTCGGTTTGCGGTCCGCAAGTTTTTGTTTTGCGGTTTGCGGTTCGGTTTGCGGTTCAAACCGCAAAACCGCAAAAAAAAAACGCAAACCGCAAAATAAACCGCAAACCGCAAAAAAAGCCGCAAATAAACCGCAAACTGCAAAACAAAAAACCAAAAAACCGCAAAAAAAAACCGCAAAAACGCAAGCAAACCGCATATTACGGTTCATTTGCGGTTCGAACCGCAACCGTGTGGTCCATGTTTTTCAGGTTTGCGGTTCGGTTTGCGGTTTTGGACCGATGCTCAGCCCTAAATCTGGGTCTTCATAATTTAGAAAATGCAAATAACAATGCTATATGTGGATCGTTAAGTGTTAATCAAAACACGTAAGAAACATAAATATTTATAATAATGATAATTAAAGATGCATGTCAACGTCGAGGTGTGCAATTTGCGGTATGGATGTGGGTTTCGTTTCTTGTAAGGTAATTTGATAGTTAGTGAGAGTAAAAATTTATAATATAGACAAAAATATAATTGCAGGAAACCGACCATTTTTTGCGAGAGTTTCATGCATGGCACGGCAATTATATGAGAAGAAGCCTTTAGCACTTTCTCACTTGATAATTTTAAATTAATAATTCACCCCTACTGTTGCAGAAAACAATGTTGGTTATTAAATGAGGTCGGTTCTCGCACTTTCATTTCTTGAAATTGACTGAACCAACCGAAAGTAATTCAAATTATATACTCCACAATTACATACGATAGATGATAGATGGACCGGCGAAAATCGCTATTACTAACCTAAACTATATCGCAAAACACGTAGTTTCGTTTTTCAGCTCCGAAATCTAACTACGTTTGTGGCGTGCGTAGTTAGAGCTGACGCGAAGCCGATAGGAGCCGATGAACTACGCTATTGGCAAGCATAGTTAGAGTGAATTTAAAAAAAAAAAAAAGCTTCAACTTTGGTTCTCATTACCAAAGTTAAATTAAAAAAAAACTTCAACTACACTATTCATCAACTCCAACCGACTCAGGACGACTCTTCAACTACACTTGTCAAAAGCGTAGTTTGAACGCAGATGCGAAAAGCGAAACCACAGACTTCCCATGCGTAGTTATGACTACGAATAGCGTTTTTCGCCGATACGTCTAAAATTCCCGCTATATATTAGACTCTTTAATAGTGTCAATCAAGTCAGTTGCGATTTAAGTCATGTTGAAGTAAAACGGTCATTAGATTTTTGTAGTATTGAAATAATATTATTGGTGATATTTTTTAAGTGCTTAACAATTTCAATTCATGTTGAAACTTCAACGTAACAAACAAACATTATAATATGAAAAGAAAACTAAGGGCCGTTTGGTTCCAACTCCGGAAACGGAAAAGGAATGGAAACGAATATAGTCCATATGTGTATCCATATTTATGAAATTCTATGGAATCATTCCTTGTGTTTACATGCAAAATGCACTTGTCTCCCCATATTTTGTTACCCTATAGGGTATCAAAAGTAATCAAATTCAACTTCAAATCACAAGGAATTATTCCAACAACTTTCATGAACAAGGGTATACATATGGACTAGATTCGTTTCCATTCCATTTCCGATTCCGCAGTTCAAACCAAACGGGCCCTAATATAGTACTCATCGGGGTCTTATGTAATTAAATTTTAATAAAAGCTTTGTTATATATATAATGAGAGAGCGAGACGTTTGAGGAAGTAAAATCAGAAGTTTAGATTTTTGTAAATAAAAATATTTACAATGTAAGTAGTATATAAATATGATACAACATATTTGAGAAAATCGCATAAAAACTACAAACTTGTGTGTAGGTGAAAGAAAGGGCACGAACATATAAATACTTTGACAAATCACAAAAATGTGAGTTGCATCTACCCACCCTAGCCTCATGGCAACATAGGCTCCTAATCTCCTAAAAAAATCGATTATTTTAGAGATTATAATTCATAAATAACATTTTAAAGAGCGAGTAAATAATAAAAATTGTTTTTAAATTTTATTTATTTTACAATAGTTTTTAATTATTCTCCCTTTTTGGGCATACCAAACTGACTCTACATTGCCTCCGATTCCACTAGAATATTACATGCAGTTATAAAAAAATCATTACAGTCCGAATTGAGACCGGACCTATAATTATATAATTATAGTTGTCTATTATTCACATTCTATTAAATTCTCTTTGGTTTCAGGGCAAAGACACATGTGTTGACATCACTGGTACATCTCATTTCTCTTCGTCAGGCCTTTCTAATTCATCCCGGGTAAAGCTGTGAGTGTCGCTGCTGATAACAGGAGGAAGAAGTATGCGGAGGTTTGTAGCTCCATGGGTATCACTTTCTTCCATTTTCCTTTTCCACGTTTGAGAACCTGGGTGACGACATGGTGGAACTTCTTAAAAAGTTGGGCTCAGTTGCTAAAGAGTTGCCCGGATATAGTAGGGGTATTTGCTTTATTTTGACTAGGATTGCGTTTACCATTCAAAAGGATGTGATGCCCAACTTGTTAGTCGGCTTCCATCCAACGACATGTAATATGTGTATTACCTTCGATAATAATAATAATATTAACAACAATAATAGCAACAACAACGGCAATAATAATAATAATAATAATAATAATAATAATAATAATAATAATAATAATAATAATAATAATAATAATAATAATAATAATAATAATAATAATAATAATAATAATAATAATAATAATAATAATAATAATAATAATACAATTGATTGCGTATCTATGAGATGGAAAAAATCTAGAGAGTAAGTAGATGACATAAAGATGGAATATTTAGTAGGAAGAAAAAAGAGAAGAAGATGGGCCAAAAACAATGGGAGTGGCATCCAGCCCCAACATTGGGCCCCCCGTGATCTCACGCCCGATAACGGGGCCCATTTTTCTATTCGGAGCAGAGATTTGTAGAGTGTCAATGCCACTATTTTTATTATTTTTCCTTTTTTATAAAACAATGGGCTGTCTTCAGGTGGTGGTCAGCGTCAATGCCAGCTGGGTTACTGTACACGTGGCATTTTCCAAGTGGTCCAAATTCGAGAGTCTTCTGATACTAGAATGCCCGGAGTGACGTAATCATTTACTTAACTAAATTAAATAATATTATTATATTTAAAGTTTATCACCAAAATTTTATGTTTGAAATTAGAAATAATTTAATTTGACATTTATTTAAAAAAAACAAAAAGAAAAGGCTGACTTATTGTTAAATGCCTATCCTCTAATGGGATGAAATAGCATTACAAAAAGATGTGGTTGAGAATGATACTTCCCCCACTTCAATATGGATAGCAACGTAACGCTTTAAAATGGATTGTAATATTATTTCGAGTATCCAAATTATAATAATATTATTTCGAGTATCCAAATTATAAAATATTTAGTTAATCAAATTGAGGGCCCTTTTTTTAAGTATTGTTTTAACATTAGAAATTTGACCATAATTATCTGTCGTTTTAAGTTTTTTAGGCCAACAAATGAAAAATAATTATAATAAATGTTCTTGAAAATTGGTGTAAATGATTAATTTTAGTTATAAAATTTTTTTTATTGATTTAAAAAAAGATTGAATATTAAATAAGTGATAAGATTTAAAAAAAAAACTTTACAAAGTCTATGTTTTTTAATATTATTTTTAAAAATTATGTCAAAGTCTAAAATGATATTTAATTATGATCAGAGAAAATATAAGTTAAATTGTAAATATAATCTTTTAAGCATTATCCGTAAAGGAAGTGAATTAAGTAAATTAGATAGGACCCATTTGCAAACGTAAAAGCGTCGCGGTCAACTGGTTTTTTTAATTTTTAAAATCACCCTCTCCATAGTTGTACGGATGTAAAGTACGTGCAAATACGTACGAAACGCAAAACTTTTGAAGAAGCTGTGTTGAAAATGAAAACGGAACGATGCGTTGTGCAGCACGTAATCGAGAAACAGAATGACGAACAAGTTACTCTAAAAATTTGACACGTCTACCTTATTTACTTATTTACAAACTCATGCTACTACTATTGGTTTATTACTGTAATATCTCATATTACTTTTCTTCATTAACTATAAAAAAATTCCATAGTTTTATACCAATTACAATCTTCTATCTTATATTACATATTACACACCATCAGGGTTGTAAACGGTATCTAGTCGAGATATATATCTGTTGAGGTTAGGGGTGTAACAGAACGAGCCGAGCATCGGCATGCTCAAGCTCGGCTCGTTTAGAAACGAGGCGAGCCTAAAATTTATACGAGTTTTAAAATGTGTTCAAGCTTGGTTCGTTTAGAAAGTGAACGAGCTCGAGTCGAGCCCGAGTAGCTCGGCTAAAATAATGCTCCTATAGTGTTATTTTAGTCAAACGAGCCGAGCTTTACCCGAACGAGCCGAGCATTGACATGCTCAAGCTCGGCTTGATTATAAACGAGCCGAGCCCGGGCCGAGCCTAAAATTTATACGAGCTTTAAAATGTGCTCAAGCTTGACTCGTTTAGAAAGTGAACGACCTCGAGCCGAGCTTTTGACGAGTCGAGCCCAAGTAGTTTGTCTCATATTACAGCCCTAGTTGAGGTGTAGGAAAAAGAATCTCGCATCAATAACAAGCAATCAAGTGAACGTACCATATAAGCATCCGGGCTACTCCTCCTATTGTCAATTGGTTTTAGGATGGAGTCCTGTGTGCTTGTATGCGTGGTTCACCGGATGTGTGCCATCCGTGTTGTTTGATCCCGGGACGGTTATAAGAAAGAGCCTGATGGTATCAGAGCGGGCCCGGCTTCCTGACTTCGGGGATTAGCTAAAAGAGAATGAGATGTGAAACCCGTCGAAAGAAAAAAGAAATTGTGGGCGACTTAAAAAGTGAATGAGATGCTCGACCCGAGAAAGAAAAATGTGTCAAGTGTTAACTAGTTCAGGTCGATAACACGCAATCAAGTGAACCTACCATATAAGCATTCGGGCTCCTCCTATTGTCAATTGGTTTTAGGATGAAATCTCGTGTACTTGTATGTGTGGTTCACCGGACGTGTGTCCTCCGCGTCATTTGGTCCCATGACGGTACAAGAAAGAGTAACAATATCCACCAAAAAAAAGATCTAAAAATTGAACGACTTTTAGTGAATATAATTCACATTTTGTAATTTTAATTGTTTTAAGTCACACTATTTTCAGCTTTTCTTATTACAAAAAAAAAAGATATTAAAAATAACATTCTCGACACATCCTTATGTCATGTCATATTTTACTTTAACTAGACTATATTTAATAAAGGTCTTAATTATTTTAACATTCTTCTCTTATTCTTGAATCGCATAAAATGAGCCTTAAACGAACAAAATGGAGTAACTTTACCACAAGTCATGCTCTCCTCAATGAATTTTGTTTATATTTATAAATCAGGTTTGGATTTTTTTTAATACAGTCACTATATCTACAATTTTGTCTACTTTTATTATATTTAAAGTAGATATATAATATGATAACTAGATAAAAATAAAATATAACAATTTGAAACAAATGGTATAAATTATACCACAAGTTTAATCTACTGAGTTGTACAAAATGATATATGCATTTAAAATTTGTATAATTTTTAATTATATCATTGTGACACTACATATTTTCTATATAAAATAAAAAATAGAATATATATCTATATAACTAACTGTAATATATTTTAGCTGTTTAAAACAATAATTTAAGAAGTCTTATATATTGAATTTTTGTCTATTTTTATAAAATTATTATTTGATCTACATTTTTTTTTATATTTATAGGTCACCATATTGATATTCTTTTTATTATGAATAATTTGTAGTTTTTGCCTAAAAATAAATAAAAAATTATTGACACCAAATGTTACACTCTTGAAATTTTAAAAAAATATATGAATTGATTTTGGGTAACAGACTGACACGTGTCATCTTTTTATTTCTAACTTCGTTTAAATTTTTTGTACATACCATTCAAAGAATTTACGTAATTAGTTCAAATTATTTGTACTATTCATATATTTTTTTTAAAAAAGTTTGTAATTATTACTTTGTTAGTTCAAAACTTTTATTCTATTCGTTCAAACTGAACAGATTACCAACTCTGATATTTTTTATATTGGTTTGTGTATTTATTCCTTTTTTAGTTATAATTTATGAACTTTTTACTTGTACATGTTTAAACTAATAAAATACAATGTTTGAACTAATGAAATACAATGCTCAAACTAATAATGTAAAATTTTGACCTAGTATTATAAGTTCAAAATATATAAATAGAAAATTAAAAAAAAAGTAAA
>BSUD01000006.1:3976451-3987706 GCA_033239045.1 Fagopyrum esculentum
AATTGTATTATGAATTGCACAGGTTGCAGCCCTTGCACAGGTACTAGGATTGTGGATTTTAGATTTGTGGATTTTATATTTGTGTGAACAGTAAAAATAATTAGTGGGGTACATTTACTAGTTGAAAAACTAATAAAAGCCTACTTAGTGTACAATTAAAAAAAAAAGCCTACTTACTAAATTAGCCCTAATTTTATTATTAGTTCATATTTTATTAACTAACGGTTTATATTTTATCAACATACAATTCATTCACTCTTATTGGAAGAAACTGTTTTATCTAAATCATTCTCGAATAAATAACTATATTTATTTCTTTAAAACTATTTGAAGAAATTCAACTAGTTTGAAAACTAGTCTAGTGCATTTTGGGATTCTCGAAGTAGCTAGAACGATTTTCCATGATGATGATGCATTGATTTGCTCTAACTCATCATGCAATAAAAACACTAGGGTTTTATTTTATTAGTTACATGAAGAAAGTTTATTTGTATTGTAATTTATTGAATGATATATAGTCTATATAACCTTACAAAAATATTATGTATTTAAAAAATAAATACTTTTTTTAAATAATTTTACTCTTACACCAACTTTAATAAGTTCATTCTCTTCAATAAAACTTATAAAAAAGAAAACTCATCTAATCAACCATCTATTAACTGATGCAATAATATTAGGGCCCGTTTTGTTCAAACTCCGAAATCGAAAACGGAATAGAAATGAATCTAGTTTATACGTATACCTTTGTTCATGAAAGCTTTTGAAATCATTTCTTGTGGTTTAAAGTAATTGGGGTAGAGTTTGATTTTGTGGGGAAGCAAGTGCATTTTGCATTAAACCACAAGAAATGGTTCCACAAAATTTCATGAATAAGGATATGTATATGAACTAAATTCGTTTTCATTCCGTTTCCGGAGTTGGAACCTAACGGGCCCTTAAAGTTCAATTTCGGCTTTAATTAAGCTTGGGTTCCAAGCAAACCCTTAATTCACATCCATTTATTTGTTTAATCCACCAATCAAAGCGAAACCATTTTAAGGAGCCAATTAATGAGTAATGAATACGTACGTACTATGAATCGCCATGCATACACGTATAACATTAACATGAGAGTCATGATTAAAGATGGATCCGAAAACAGTAGTTCACGTGACAAAGACTAAGGACAACTTTATTGTATTTAATCGACACGTAGGTGGGTTGTTTGGCATGGGGTCATAATCAATAACGTAGGTCTAGAGACTAAGATATGACTACGTGACCAATTATATGTAATGTAAGGACCTCCTACCTAGCTAGCTAGATCGCACTTGCAATCGCATCGACATGTTATTGTACTCGGTCATGTACCTACCATTGCTAACACGTAAACTTGTACAAATTCTCGTTTATATGTTTTGAATGTCACACTTTGTAGATTCAGTTAGGAATCATTCGTCATCTAGACTGAGGGTCGAGAAATATAGTTGCCCCTACAAGTCTGCAACTCGAACTTTTAAATAAAACTTCTCTCAATGGACGTAGTTAATATTGAGTTAAACATTATAGGTTGTGTCGTTTTTGCAAATTTCATTTAGTGTCCGTTTGGTTGGAGCAGTGGAATGAAAACGAAATGAAATCGGATAAGGGTAAGAAAAGAAAATGAAAATGATGAGATTAATTTCATGTGTTAAAAGATCTCTAAACAAACATAACTTTTTTATTGATTCAGAATCATTTTGTTACCGGAAATGATTCTTAGCGCTTCAAAACGAGCCCTTAATATTATCGGCCTATTCAACAATCAACATATACTTCTAAAAATTGTTCATTTTTGGACTTTTTGTAGATGAGGACCAATTATATGTAATGTAAGGACCTCCTGCCTAGCTAGCTAGATCGCACTTGCAATCGCATCGACATGTTATTGTACTCGGTCATGTACCTACCATTGCTAACACGTAAACTTGTACAAATTCTTGTTTATATGCTTTGAATGTCACACTTTGTACATTCAGTTAAGGATTGCTCGTCATCTACACTGAGGGTCGAGAGATATAGTTGTCCCTACAAGTCTACAACTCGAACTTTTAAATAAATTTTCTCTCAATGGACGTATTTGATATTGAGTTAAACAGTATAAATTGTGTCGTTTTTGCAAATTTCATTTAGTGTCCGTTTGGTTGGAGCAGTGAAATGAAAACGAAATGAAATCGGATAAGGGTAAGAAAAGAAAATGATGAAATTAATTTCATGTGTTAAAAGATCTCTAAACAAACATAACTTTTTTATTGATTCAGAATCATTTCGTTACCGGAAATGATTCTTAGCGCTTCAAAACGAGCCCTTAATATTATCGGCCTATTCAACAATCAACATATACTTCTAAAAATTGTTCATTTTTGGACTTTTTGTAGATGAGGTGTCTGTAGCTACTCTTAATTAAGTGCAACTTAGGGCTCGTTTAAAAGCGTTAAGAATCATTCTTGATAACGAAATAATTTTAATCAATCAAAAATATATATTTGTTTATAGGCTTTTTAAACATGAAAGTAAACCAATCATTTCTATTTTTTTTTCCTTTCTTTTCCCCTTAACCGATTTTATTCCGTTTCTATTTCATTATTCCAACCAAACAAAAACTTAGGGCGAAAAACCACCTCTCCTTGAGAGAGTGCAATGCTTTGGTTTGAAACGACTCTTCCATTATGATTGTTGCCCATAATTGCGTAATTCTACCCGTTCAACTTGACCTTTGGGTTTGCGATCTCATGGATCATGATTCCTCTTATTGAGAAATATTTGCTCTTAGGTCACTCTATTGGCTTTGGATGTTCATAGAATCGTAATCGAGCGTGTTTGGCTCCTTAATTAGCAAATCTATTTTGTTTTGTTCACCCGTCCAATAGAAACAGTTGACCTTAAAACATGGTGTTAATTGTCAACAAAATCACACAGTTACATATAAAGTCGATGAACTATTCTTATTTTGCTAATTTGTTTTAGGATAGAATCTCGATCCTAACACTATCACGAGTAGGTTGTGTTTTACCAAACTTAAATACGGATGCTTCATTGATCGATGGGTTTTGATGATGTTGTGCATAATGCTTTGGTGTCTAAACATTGCAGTCAGCATCAGAAATGAGAAGATCATTGGAAGTCTCCACGCGTCTATTCCTCTTTGATCTCTTGCATTTCACTCGAATCTGGCTTTTTGTTTGTGTATTGCTATTATTGTTGGTTAGATATAACAGTGACAAGAAGATCTTCTTCAGATACGGAGCTTTGCATGGAATATTATGGGCACATCCACGTAACATATTATAATTCTTGGTCTAACCTTTATTTGACATTTCACTGTTCTTCACCTACTGCTCGAATTTACGTTTCTCCTACGACTGCTAATTTTCTAAAGAATAATCTAGTCACTACGGATGTTTTGCCGGCTGTGTTATTATGACCTTTAATGACTTTGGTACATCCAGATTACGACAACTTTTTCACTCTAGGGTTGTTTTGAATTCGAGTCAAATATAAATTAAATGTGTGAATTTTCACTCTAGGGTTTTAAACCAAATATATGGGTATTAGGTTGTGTTTTTGAATCCAATCATTTTTTTAGGTTTTTGAAATTCATCAGTTTGTCAAAGTGCATGCATCATAAGTCAACCACCAAAACGAAATGAGGTGATGAAGCTTGTAATTTTAGAGAGTCCATATGACCCTCTCTAAGTCAATCCAACTCAAATCTTAACGGGTAAAATGAGCTTGTGGATTATTGTATAGACGAGTATACTCATTTGGAAGCACTGGGAATCATTCCCGATAACGGAATGATTTCGAATCAATCAAAAACTATGTTTGGTTAGTGGTTTTTAACACATAAAAGTAATCGCATCCATTCCATTTCCTTTCTCAACCCTTATTCGATTTCATTCCGTTTCCATTCCACCGCTCCAACCAAACGGGCACTCAATGTTTTTATGTTTCTAATAGGATAAAATAGGTCAGTTTTAAATATCTTCTCCCTTAATCTATAAATTAGTTATAATAATTACTTTATATTTTATAGTCAATAACTAACGTTTTTATCTTTAATGCTGATATAAAAAAAAACCTTTAATAACTCATTCTTCTTGATCATATTTTTTTTTTTTTTTAAATGGTACGTTTCTGGTTCGACTTCGCCTACGTCCGGATAGCAATTTTTCCATACATATCTCCCGGAGATTCGAGTTAAGGAGCCTAGCACCACAACCACTAGACCAATTCTTCTTGATCATATTCATATAACCACATGCTCCTAACTCATCAGATAAGGCTTTCGCCTTTGAAACACAGATATATCTCAAGTATAAGAATCCAAAATGTATTGGATCTCCACTGCGACATGATCTTCCCCTTTGACTTACCACCGTTGGATGTGCAGGGAAATATGAAAAGAACAAATGTCACACGTATCCAATTTGGATATCCTCTTGCGTTGGGATCATTATGGGCGCATAGCCGCATTCTTCATAGCGACTTTAAAGCGTTCTGACACTAATCTTCAACAATTTTAAATTTCACTCAAGATATGACCCAACTAAACCACCCGATAGATCTCAAACATGTAATTTACAAGGGCATATCCATTAGCCTATCCCGGCTCGAGTAGATGCCCATTATTAGCCCGCCCTGAACCCACACGGGCCACACCCATTCGTAACATGAGCTCAAAATGTATGTTACATCCTAAGCCCATACCTGTTTTTATCACGTTTATCTGATGTTTCCAGAAAGAAAATCAGCTTGCGTGACCTACATGAAGAGCCTATGGTCATTACTGCTCCTCTTTAAAACAAGCAACCACCACGTTTCATAAAAGAAGAATCTGCTACATCCTCAACATTGATACGAGAGTTGAACCAAGACGTCAGTGCAAATACAGTCTGTATCTAAGATTAAGCCAGCTGACATCTAGGCTTTATTCTGTGATTTTAGGCACCAACACACTCGTAAGTGCATTGCAAACCCAACAAAGCCAATCCTGAAACAACAGGCTAGATTGGCACCGTGGAACTGACCAAAGCACTCGATGCAGAAGCTAAGTGCGGAAAAATGCATGCGACGTACATATACATAAGACACGGAGAATCTGATCTACTCAGTACTTTGTATAATTCATTCTGTAAAGAGAACAAGGGAAAGCAAAGAAGAATATCTATCTAGCAGAAAGCAATCTGGCATTGAGATTACAGAAAACAACCTTACCAAAGAGTTGCAGTTCATTAAAGCCAAGAGCTGACAGCAATGCCAAGGAACCCCACGTTTAGTTCCTTTTCCTGCTGGATTCTCAGGATTCCAAATCCATCATTATTGCACACAATACAAGTAGTCAAATAGATCGACGAAACCAATAATAGATAACAAACGGTATGATGATTCAATAACGCCACACGACTGTGATGTCTTAAACTCATGAAATATGACAGGATTAGGTCCATCAGCATTCAGACTCTAATCAGTAATTATCATCAAGCAAATACCTTGATGCACAAAATGCCATTCCATTCCCATTTACTTTTTCGATACAAAGATATCTAGGGATTCATGGTCACGGAAAAAGCATTCAAAACATGGTAAGGAAAATAACCGAATCCTCCAATCTAGAGATATTGCAACCTGTAGTACTACACCCAACATTTATGATTTCCAAATCTCCCTTCCATCTGGATGGGATTCTATGGAAGTAGATGAATTATTAGAGGTTCTGCAATCAATAGAAGTAGCAAGGCTCTGTTTTAACAGATCCCTAGTCCCCCAATGCTATTCGGTACCCAGTACAAGTGTGGTTAAACCATACTATTGCCTTCATTTTCGCACTCACAGCACGTTTGCACAGTAGATGATTCATTTTTTTACAGTCTAGAGTAGTGCTGGCCATGACATGAGAAACACGGTGGTTTCTACTGTCTACTGTCTAGATGCCTATAATATGTAAGCTGATTCCCGGTTGAGTTCATATCCACCACACAAGCTGCCTCGCAACCCATCTGGGTGTCAACTCAGTCTCCTAGTTCAAAGTCACTCGTTCTTTGGAACTGTGTCAAAGAACAATAGCATAGCACTTGAAAATTGGACCTCCTGTTCCATTATCTTCATGTTCATATCATACATTTTCTAATCACCAATGCTGCACTTGAACAATTGATATTGAGTTGATCTTTTCTAAGTTTTCTTCTTCTCGTTGTCACAAAATCATGCCCTACTTCCCCGTCCTTTCAATCACAGTAGAATACGCTATTCAAACTATCATCTGAATCACACCACTTAATCCGATTCAACAAAGTGAAGGCTCCGCTGTTTTGCTAGCGGGGCCTTACAACTTATACTTGTACAGAGAAGTTATCGCGTTGTTTTTACATGAAAAACTATCATTCATGATTACCAAAATGCAGCCATTACACCAACCAATTCCCTCCAATGACAATTCACACCCCTGATGTGTGATTTCCTTTCCCAAAACCAACACAAATCACTTTACTAAAAACCTGGTTCTTGTTTACCATCAAAGTCCAATATACCTAAATCCATAACCAGTCCATGACTCCGTGCAAATATGCACATCTAAACATACTCATGCTAGCAGCGAGGAAATTTGATGTCATTGATTTCTCCCAACAACCTGGTATACAACTAGACATGCAGGTAAAAGCCCAAAAGTCGGTCTTGTTTCAGATGCCCCTTTTGAAAGATTGCAGACAGTATCAAAGCACTTAACTTCTATCAGATAAGAACCGCAAATGCTTAATGACGCTCTGATCCTGAGTGACAGGGACAATTAGCATTAAAATGGAAGGTAGTGTGCCAGTGTCAGAACAAGACTGTGTGACGGACAAATTGCTTGCTTAAACGGTGTGTTCCCAAAGATGGTTTGCAATCACTAATACTGTCTTAAGATCTATTACAGACACCCTGAAGAAACCAGAATTTCATAGACCTGCATTTTTGTTTATCTGAAACGTAACTATTGTGATTTACTACATATTTGAAACTAAAACTCTAGACCCAATATTCAGCCATCAAACATGATTCCTTACACAAAATTATAATAAGCACCGATAATCACATCAATATAATCCTAAGCTCCTAACAACTTTAAATCAGTATCAGCCATTCACAGAAGGGCTAAATTTAAGTGACAAGTCTTCAGTATCCATAAAGACAGTAGAAAAAGAGCCAACTGAGTAACTGCCTCTATATAAGACCTTATATATCCTTCGAAATCATCCCAAGTAGAAGTAAAAATTCAAAATAGATCTGCGAAAATGCTGTACACATGGTAGTTACATGACTAAACTCACAGTGATATTTTTGGGATGAAAAGTCAATTGAGTACAAGGTTTACAACAACGGAAAATTGGAGACAATATTGTAGAGGAGAAGACTGTATTGCAAACAGCTTACCATAACAATGGGCATCACTAATAGAAAGGCTTGCCCATAAACAAAGTAAGTCTCCAATTCTTTTGGTGCCATACTGTTGCTTTAATGAGTTTAATCAGCCTGAGCTTACATGGTGTTAGTTATGAATTTGTGCTCTTTCAAGCACTCTGCTCATAATTCCCAGCGATACGAGCCCCAGGTCCATAAATCAAGCGACACCGGTCATTTAAAGAAGTAACCAATCGTGAGACCACCTCCTTAAAGAACATGGACGCCACCTACTCAAGTGTGCATATTGTCAGACAAGAATGACAATAAGATATATTCACTATACTTAAGATTATATAAAGAACTATATACAGCTTATATATTCCAAAAATTGACATTGATGATGCATGAATCAGGATCCCTAGCCCAACAATGTCAATCTTCTTTCCTATGTATGCATACTAACATGTATCATGTGTGTCCTATCTATCTCTACAAACATTATGAATCCGAAGTCTGAACATAAAGCATTGATGAATAGGTAAAAGACCATAAATCTATTACCCAAAGGCTATGAGTATCTACTCAACTGGAGGATTTGTTACAAGTGAATCAAACCATCATATTTTGTACAGGAAGAAATTAGAGCATCAAAGCATTACCTGACGGTAAAGAGGTGAAGTGAATTTGAAATCAACCATGAAATAAAGGTTACAAGTTTCTGGAGTTGGGCCAGGATTGAACTGCCATAAATTTATCAAATGCTCAAAAAGGTTGCTCTGGGAAGAAATTGTCTGAAAAGAAAACACAAGAACCAAAATGAATTGTCAATGCCAATAAATCAAATTGCACAAAGGATAAAACTTGTACAGTGATGTATTTACTAAGATGCCACTGATGCACTGTCTTGCAGAAAATGAATAGACAGAAGGAAACAAGTCTGGAGCTGCTATGCCTTTGTGCACTACATAAGAGAGGATATAGTTGACAAGGTGGCACAATTTGGCTCATTTCCGCACATAGGAAGTTTCACCTAATCATGATGAATTTGTGTAATCTTCTATCAAATCTAAGCTACGGGATTCCGATATTAATAATTGAGCACATACTGGACTAGAATACAATAAAATAGGGTTATATGCATATCTATGATTGTATTACTATATGATATATATACAAAAGATCAGGCGGGAACCAACTTAAGGTGAGGAGTGAGAAACTATCTAGACCATTGACATGTTTAATCCAGTGGTTAAGAGAGAAACAAACAACCAAATCTCCCTAATCGTAATTCTAACAATCAAATACTTTTGTGTGTGGTTGTCCACAAAACTGATTTATTTTAAACCATTGAAATATTGAATTGATTTTTTAGCTTGGTTCCCACTTGAGCCTGCCTCTATGTGTGTGTATATGTAATGTATAATTGTATATGCTGTGTATATATATAAATAAATACGGATTATCACTAAATTCTATGAAATCCAAACAGATAAAATCAGGAAAACCCAAAAGTTTCAAATGTTATAGTCAGCCAAAAAACATTTTACCTTGACAGAATGAGGTTTATCCAATACCACATGAGAAACATAACTCTCCAACAAAAATTTAAAACCTATTTCCAGTTCAGCATCAAACGATCCATCAGGATAGCGCCGAACTATTTCTGATCTTTGACACCAAGGAACAAAATCCTCATACATATCAACAGCAGCAACCACTGCAAATAACTGCTCTTGCGAATACCTGATCATAGACAAATGAATACATTGTTTGTTTGCTAAATCTGATCACAAAATGATGGATAAAAGATAGAAACTGTATAAGCTTTTAGCAAATTTCTTGCCATAGCGGACAAAAGTCCATGATCTTGAGAATTTCAAGTCTACTAGCATGACTTTTGACAGGATCGAATTGCTTTATCTCGACAGAATTACCATCCTCAATGTGCATCATTTGCCTCAAATACATAGAAGACATAAACTTGCAAAAGCAGAGTTAAAATAAAACACTGGTAAACATCAGACAGTTCCACTATGTCATTATGTGACAACGCTCGCAGGTTGTGGTATTCTTTACTACTCATACCAGACAGGTACCATCAAGGTCTCGACTAATCAGTACATAACAAACACCAAAATATAGTACAAGGTTCAACTCTTTGATGATGATATTCGGTCCGGTGTATTAGCCTTGGCAGAACTTTATATCACATAAATGAAAGCGTTTGAATGTTTTCCCTGAAAAAATACTACAGTACAAGATTCAACTAAATAGACAAAATCCTTTTCAGTTTTCGGATTCACAACATTCTAAGTTCTTCCTTTTCGTCAGCAACATCACGCATTAAAAATGGATATATAGAAAAGAAAACTGACCCCATAAGAAGCCTCTCTTCGTGAACTTTTGATAAAGCACTTCCCTCATCACCGTCCCCCCAACCAAGAAATCCCCTTCTCTGAAATTCAGTGCTATTGTAGGCCTGTTTCATGGAAAAACTGGTATTCCTGGTTCCCAAAATTGAGGTTGATGCAGAACCACTACCAATTCCGGCAATGCTCCTAGAACATCGAATTGGAACATGCTGCCCCATCCAGGCAGCCTTGTTGGAAGACCTAATGAACTGGCCAACTCCATCTTTTCGAGATAACCGGTTCCCAATCAGGTTCAAATTCGATAGGAACTGCTTCATTGATCACAAGTTCACAACCTAACAATCCCTGACCGAATCGAAGCCCTAAACAAGGGTATAATATCAGCCTGAACGAAATGTACAAAATTAAGCACCTAATTTTAATCCTTCCAGGAAAAAAAACACGATCGCTATGAAGCGCGACTTTTCCGAATAATCAAGGCTTTATGAATCTAATCTATCTATAATGCTGAAAATTAAGCAGATAAATATGGATACCTGCGGTTTAATTTCGATCGGAGAGGCGCAGAGAAGTGATTAAAAGAGGGAGAGGATGAGTAGCGAAGGGGAGCAGGGTGCCAAAGAAGGGGCACCGTGTGGTATTAAAAATCTTAAAAGTGTTGTTCTTCTGGAGTTGTTATTTTATTGGTCTCATAATTTCTATTTTACATACGCTTGTTTTAGCGTAGAGACGAGAAAGCGTTTTCATTTCCAAGAAACGCGTCAAATCCCACAAGAATTGGCGGTGCTTCGCTGCTGCCTGCAGCATCATGCATTCATGCATGTATCATCAGTATTTTTAGGAAATAACTAGTATAACTTGTCAAAAGACGAATATAGTTTCAAATTTTAATAAGTACATGGTAATGATTTTGGGACATGTTATTTACGTAATTTTCAATTTAATGGTTCTTGGAGGACTCCTGTCCAATTGGCGTCTGCACTTTTTTTTTTAAATAATAATAAAATTGGACGTCGACGATGTTAAAATTAACTAACTCCTCTATTTATAAAAATATATTTTTTTTTGTCGGTACTCTCAAGGTTTAAACTTTTTTTTCTTTGATATCCTTTAAGTTTTAAAATTTTTCTTGATACCTTACGATTCTATTTATTATCACTTTATGCTCATTCTTAATATAATACATTAAAATTTATTATAAAATAATACAATTAGAAAAATAAACTTTAAACAGTTATGACCTCATTAAATTTAAATTAATAACTTTATAATAAAAATAGTTTTATATTTTTTCTATTTTTTGAAATAAATATATTTTTATTTTTGAATTAAAATATCTTTTACCTTTTACTTTCGATTTTTTGAATATATAAAATTAAATTAAAAATTTTTTTATAAAATTTATTAAGAGTCTAGAAAATAAAAAATATAATAAAATTTTATTTATTTTGAATTTAAATTTTATATAATTTATATTAA
>BSUD01000006.1:3988040-4033285 GCA_033239045.1 Fagopyrum esculentum
AAAAATTAATATTTTTATTTTCATATTAAAATATATTATAAAAAATTAACTTCAACAATTTTTTTTTACTATATGTTTACATTTCTGAACTCTTCAAAAATTTTGTTTCTAATTTAATTCTATATATTTTATTTTCAATCAAAAAAATTTTATTTTAGTTCAAAACTAAATTTATCGTTATTTTAATTTAATTTTTTAATTAGAAAAGTATTTTAAAAATATTTTTATCATAGAATTTTATAAGTTTAAAATGTAATGAGGTTATAATTGGTTTTAAATTTATTTCTTAAAACTTTAGTTATTTTATAATGTATTTTAATGTAATATATTAAGAATGGTTATAAAGAATAAAACAAATAAAATTATAAGGGTATCAAGAGTAATTTTGAAATTTAGTGGATACCAAGAAGAAAAGTTCAAACCTTGAGGGCACCTAGAAGAAAAATCCTTAAAAAAAAAAGAATAAGACATGAATTTGTTGCGTAAGTTTAATATCTGACTTTGTTTTTTTTTATTTTCTTTTATTTTTTTGTCCTAATTTTTTTATTTTTTTTATTTTCTTATTTATATTCTGGTATGAATTGCATACCAGCAATTCATACTATAAATTTTAAACACAAATTTACACTAGAAATTCATACCAGAAAATTTATACTAGAAATTCATAGCAGAAATTTTAATACCAGAAATTTTGATACCAGAAAATTTATACAAGAAAATCTCATGCCAGAAATTCCATAACAAACCATCAAAAACAATAGATTCCAGTATAACAACAAAATGCTATTGCCACAAAACCTTATATGTGTTTCATGTTATACAAGCTAATATCATACCTAACGCCCTTTAAAAATTGGCACCAATATATGGATACATCATATATAATACAAATATTGATCCATACCAAACATAGGTATCGGAAAGCAAGCCGAAACCAAAATACAACAAACGCCATATATGGGCATAACTTATAACCTTGTGAATGAACTCGTGTTTATTATCTGAGCAAAGAATGAAATATATACACACATACACTAATATCTTAAGAGAGATATGCTATTAACAGTTGAGATATTCTGCTAACAACCTACATAATATCTCTAATAGATGAATCTAAACAGTTACTAATATTATAGTTAACATTTCCCCTCAAGTGAAGCACCCTTGGTGAATTGTAACTTGTGTAATAGCATCTGAAAGCGATAGTGTAGCAAAGGTTTAGTGAGGATGTCAGCCAACTGATCATCAGTGGATACAAACGTTACTCGCATGTTGTGCCTTTTAACCCGTTCACGAACAAAGTGACAGGCAAGCGCAATAGGTTTCATTCTCGAGTGAAAGACTGGATTCGCAAAGAGAGAGGCAGCTCCCTTATTACCACAGTAAATGATTGGAGGGAGAGACATGGACTACTGGAGTTCTTGCATGAGTTGAGTAAATTCACAATATCTCAGAAGTGGTGTCTACAAGTGCTTTGTATTCTGCTTCTGTCAAAGACCTAGCAACAGATTTTTGCTTCTTCGAGCTCCAGCTAATAGGTGTTGTACCAATGAATATAACGTAGCCAGTTGTGGATATATAATCTGACTTATCTTCTGCCTAATCTGCATCAGAGAATGCATGAATATTGGTTGTAGGAGACCCAAAAAATTTAACTCCTAGATGCAGTGAACCAGCAAGATAGCGCAACACTCGCTTTAGGGCAGTCTAGTGAGCAGTTGTAGGACGATACCTGAACTATGATAACTTATTGACTGAGTAGCCAACATCTGGACGAGTTAAATACAGATATTGTAGGCTTCCCACAAGCATTCGATAATCTGAGGGAATAGGAAGTAGCTCAGAGTTTCCTAACAATTGATCACTAGGTTGGAGTGGAGTGGAGACAGATTTTGCATCACACATACCTTCTTTTTCCAAAAGAACCAAAATATAACACTTTGAGATAGAAATAAACCTTTAGCAGTAGGAGTGACTTCAACACCTAGAAAGTAAGCCAACTTCCCTCGATCTTTAAGTGAGAACCTTCTAGAAAACAATATAATAAGATCTTCCAAATGCTAAGTGTTGCTGCGGGTGACGATGATATCATCGACATAAACCAAAAGATAGATGATGACACCACCCCAACACCCCTTGTATAAACAAATAAAGATGCATCTGCAATGGAGTTAACAAAACCCAAACCAATTAGAAATAATTGTAACTCATTATACCACGCCCTTGGGGCTTGTTTTGAGACCGTAGATTGCTTTCTTTAGCTTGCACATGTAGGTAGACCAATCCTTATCAACAAAACCAGGTGGTTGGCTCATATATACATCGTCATACAAAGTGCCCTGTAGAAAAGCGTTGTTTATGTCAAGCTAGCGTAAAGGTCAGCCATGAGACACAACTAGGAATAAAATAATGCGCATTGTGACTGGTTTAATCACTGGACTAAAGGTTTCCGTATAACCACACCTGGACGTTGATTGAAACCTTTTGCGACAAGCCTTACCTTGTATCTATCAACTGTTCCATCAGAAAGATATTTGATACGGTAAACCCATTTGCAACCGACTAAGTTTACTTGATTATTCGGTGGAACTAGCTCCCAAGTATAGCCAAACGCCACTCAGGAATTTCCAGGGCCTGGGTTATGGAGTTTTGTTCGAATGGTTGAGGTGAGGAAACAATGGAATGGAGGTTTAACTTTTGGATAGGCTTTACGACGTTGTTTCTAGATATAGTGACAACCCCTAGGCGTGTTGTTAATTGAGGGGCAGGTGCTTGTGATGGTTGTAAGGAAAGGATTTCTGGTTGTGGAGAACGAGTAATAGGTGGGGTAGGTAGGGTTGGCGAAGTGTTACTGTTAGGAGAAGTTAGAGATTCATCGCCACAATAGGAGGAGCAGTGGAGGATGAAGTGACAACTATGATGGGTAAGTTGAAGTGGGTCCAGTCGTGTGAAGATGGTGATGGTTCATGATCTTTAGCTGCCAACCGACTATACGGATACTCATGCTCAACAAACCTAACTTGACGAGACGTGTAGACTCGTTTTGTAATGGGATCTAAGCATTGATATGCACTCTGATTAGCTGAATATATACCCAATGAACACGCAGGGGATTGACTTAGGCTCAAGCTTGTGGTAAGTGTATCGCCTTGAGCCATGAAAAACAAAGACAACTAAAGTTTCTTAATTTGTGATAGTTTGGTGGAATATTTGTGAGAGATTGATAAGGATTGGAAAAACCACGAGTTGGTGAGGGTAGTCTATTAATAAGATACGTAGATATGATCATGGCCAATGGCCAATGATCCAAAGGAATGGACGAATGGGTGAGAAGAGCTAGCCCTTTCAACAGTATGTCGATGCTTGCATTCAGTAAGACCATTGCGTTCCGGAGTATGCGGAGGTGATGTAAGATGAGTGATACCATGATCACTAAGAAAAGATCGAAGAGCCAATATTCCGGAGTATGCTGGTGTATGTTTTGAATTATGGGTTTGGTGTGGTTGTGTTTGGTAAATGTCGATCTGGAATTGACACATTTCCAAGGATGTACCCATCAAGGTCATAGCCCTCTAGGGTTGTCAATATCGCTTGTTGCCGGGTGATATAATTTGTTGGTGTGAGTTTGATGATGTTGGTGAGGATGACAATTGTGAATGGTTTTGTGGGTTTATGAGGGTTAGGTAGAGTGTTCGAATATTCAGCCATGGTGATATTCTCCAGAGTGGATCGAAAAACCTCTGATACTATATAATCTTGTGAATGAACTCGTGTTTATTATCTCAAAAGAGAATGAAATATATACACACAGATACTAACTAATATCTTCAGAGAGATATGCTACTAACAGTTGAAATATTCTGCTAACAACCCTACACAATATCTCTAACCGATGAATCTAAACAGTTACTAATAATATGGTTAACATAACTCATACCCATGTTTTTGCTTGAATTTGACTCTTCTCGGCCTCCTTATCATTCATTTTTTCTTCCAACTTTGAGAAGCACAGATAAGAAGAACAAATGAAGAACTGTATTGAAACAGAAAGCAAGATTCTCCATTTAATTAATTACATAATGGAGTTACATTATACTTAGTCCTAAAATATACAACATTCAGGTTCATCTCTTTTCTCTTCTCAGCCTATTCATCACTTCTAAAACTGAAACTTGAGTAGCATGCCCTAACATCTTTCTTTGTTGAAACTACACTATGCAATATACAACTCATTGTCAAGATCCATGCTGTTCATGATTAACAAAAATGTCTTAGTAGATGTTTTGAAACCTGTCTGTCACTGATTGATGAATTTGAAAATTGGTGTAGATGATCGCGTACAAATTGGTGTAGATGGTCGAGTAGAACCCGTCTTCTTAGCCTTTTTGTAGAACAACGAAATGTATAGTCAATATCCAGTAACATCCACAACTGGTTTCTTTATTAGTCATCCTTTTTGGCTTTTCGTAACTTAATTAAGCTAACAAGTACATAAAATTGCATTTTAAATTCCTGATTTGTGTGTGAAATGGATATAGTACATTTGCAGATTAGGTGGATACCCAATTTGGGAGATGTGGATAAGATGTGCAAAGTGCACAAACCTACCAAGTTTACGACGCTCCTAATACTAAACATTTGCAGATTATTAAAGCCTCTCATTATCTAGATTATATACACTTTTAACCTTTTTTAGATTTTTTCTCCATGTTTAGTTTATTTACAATGATAAATATAGGTCTCTAATATGAGACATGCTACTCGGGTTCGGCTTGAGCACGACTCGAATTCGTTCATTTTCTAAACGAGCCAAATACGAACACATTTTAAAGCTCGTAAAAAATTTAGCCTCGCCTCGGGCTCAGCTCGTTTATAAACGAGCCGAGCTTGAACATGTCAAAGCTCTGCTCATTCGGATAAAACTCGACTAAAATAACACTATATGAGCATTATTTTAGTCGAGCTACTTGAACTCGGCTCAGACTCGGCTCGTCAAAAGCTCGGTTGAAGCTCGTTCACTTTCTAAACGAGTCAAGCTTGAGCACATTTTGAAGCTCGTGTAATTTTTAGGCTCGGCTCATTTATAAAGCCCTATATAACTTCCACCCATTTTACACAAATCAATCAATCACCTCCCCCTACAAGTCACATTCATCCACCCATTTAACACAAATACATCCCTTTCTTCACCCTTCCCCTTCAACCAAAATGGATGGAAATATAATTGCCCAAAAACGAGCCAAGCTTGAGCATGTCTAGGGCCAGAGGCGGAGCTAGGGAGTGGGCTGACTGGGCAGTGGCCCACCCCAGTTCAAAAAATATTTTAATATATGACCCATTTTTTCAATTAACTAGAAATTAATTATAAAAAAAACTTTAATTCCCGTATCTGATATTTATGTCATTGATATCCATCTTTTTGTTTCACGGTAATAATAACAGTAACTAAGTTTTAGATAGTTATTTACGAAGTATTAGTTAATATCTTTACATTTTATATATTCACCGGTTAGTTTAGTAGAGCTAAACTATACTAAATTATGTACATAAGTAGTAAGTGGTAAAATTCCGCCCACCCATCGAAAATTTCCGGCTCCGCCCCTGCGAGCAGCATGTCGATGCTCGACTCATTCGGCTCGTATTACACCTAGATAAATCTCTCTATTTTATTACATTATCCCATTATTAAATATAATATACATTATCTAAGTAGGTAAGAAATTCATGGTATGTTGAATGGAGAGCTTCGTTGTCTTACCATTCCCTGTTTTCCACTATACAAACCGCACGTTACATTAATGTTTCTTCAACAGCTGTCGTATATTATAAATCCACGTGTCTGCTTCACATCGGTCTTCAAATCTCCAAATTATTGTATCAAAATATTTGCGGCATTACCACTTATTTCCTCATTATTTTACCAATATAATACAATTAAAAGTTTATTTTCATTAAACCCGTGTGCTATTTTTCCGTATTTTACGCAGTTGGTGCAAAAAAGTCTCGAGCTTCAATCAACGACCGAAAGTTTAGAAGTGCGCACCATATCAATCATACATAAAAAGGTAGGGTAGGATAGGGTGTATATCTACCGTCAATTGGATGCAACGTGGACGGTTGATATTCACCCAAATTGCGTAATCTAATTGGTTGCGATCTCAGCAAATCATATGGCGTGCTGCGATTGGTCCACGTGCCGCCGCCATGTTTGCCCTTCCGAGTAAAAAAATTGCATATTTAGAAAGGGAACTAAAAGAGAAATTTTTTGAACTTTCGCGCTGTTAATTTGTGGAGGCTGCACGTATAAGGAAAGCGGAGGGGACCATAGCACGTTCAACCGCCAATTGTCTTCCTCGCGACCTTCACTTCGCAGTTCTTACCCAACAGAAAAATAGCAACACAAGTACATTAAAGATCTGCAAACAAATCGAGGTATATTTCGCCATTTTTAGCTTCTTACGTATGTCTAGAGTTTCTGCTCACCTAATTTAGGGATTTGGGATGATTGAGATATGGTGATGGACAAGACGATTCGCAGTAGTTTATTCGATGAACAGCTTTATCTGTTGCTTGGTTTTGTCTATTGATGTTGGAGAGTAACGTCATGATTATTTTTTGGCATTTGATTCTGAAAACTTGATACTGCTTTTGGTTTAGTTGAGGATCGCATTTGATTAATTTAGCTTTCCCCCAATTTATATGTAGGTTTTAGAGGCAGAAATCGTATATCATTGCTCGTCCCAATGCGTTTCTTTTGAATCCATGATTAATTGTTGTGAATCAGTTTGCGTACTTAGATAGGTTTTGTTTAATTTTTGGGACTGATTGACTGAATGGCTGCAAATGGAGTTTTGTGAACTTTAACTCTTATGGCTTTTCCAATTGGTTAGATTTTGTTGCTAAATCTGAGATGATTACAGAAAAGCAAATGGGAAGTAACCTGAACTTGAAATGTTTCGAGGATGAGCCACCTTCAGAAGGCAATGGAAGTGGCAGGCCATCAGGGAATTTCAGTTTCCCACTAGCAAGACAGACATCCATATACTCACTAACATTCGATGAGTTTCAAAACAGCCTTGGTAAGGAATTTGGTTCCATGAACATGGATGAACTCATGAAAAGCATCTGGACTGCTGAAGAGACCCTGAACATGGCGTCAACAGCTTCTATCAGCAATGGTGGTGGTGGGGTAAACCAAGGTGGATTTATACAAAGACAAGGATCACTTACTCTACCGCGAACTATTAGCCAGAAGACTGTCGATGAGGTTTGGAGAGACGTGTCAACTATTCCACAGCAGGCAACACAAAGGCAACCAACTCTAGGTGAGATTACTTTGGAGGAGTTTCTGTTGAGAGCTGGTCTTGTAAGAGAAGATGCCCACTTAGCGGAAAAGCCTAATCCTATCGGGTTACTAGGAGGATTAGCTCAGGCAGATACTAACAATACTGACAATTCGGGTTTCGCAATTAATTTTCAGCAACCTAGTCACGGTGTTGGATTAATTGGAAGCAATCTTGCTGGTAATACTGCCCAACCCCAAGTTCCTTTGCAGTCGCCTGATATGGTTCTGAATGTTAATGGGGCGATATCTTCTCAGCAGCAGCAACTACAATTGCAGCAACCACCATTATTTCCTAAGCAGTCTGCTGTGTCTTATGCTCCTACTATGGGTATGGTCAGCAGTACACAGGTGGGTTGCACAGGGATTAGGAGCGGAGTTGTTGGATTCACTAATCAGACAACTAATGGTAATTTAGGTCAAGGCTTTGGTTTACAAGGTGGAGAAATGGCCGTTGCAGCTGGGCCTCATGCTACTATGCCATCTCACGGGGTTTTAAAGAGAAATGAGGATACACCGTGTGTTTCACCAGCTCACTATGGTTATAACGGAAGCCTTAGAGGTAGGAAGAGGAGCAACACGGTGGAAAAGGTGATTGAGAGGCGACAAAAGCGCATGATCAAGAATCGAGAATCTGCAGCAAGGTCGAGGGCCAGGAAACAGGTCAGCAACTTTACTAGTTGTTCACTTCTCTCTGATGTTCTTGTTGAGTTTCTTAACAACATTGTCATTTGTCTTAGGCATACACCACAGAGCTGGAACAGGAAGTAGCAAAACTTAAAGAGGAAATAGAAGATCTACGAACGAAAGAGGTGCCTAGTGTTTTTCTTTTAGAGTTGAAGAGCTCTTCTTCCATACTTAATTATCCTTTATCATATATTTACATTCGGCTGGTTTAACTTTTGGTTATTGCAGGCAGAAATCAAGGAAATGTTTAAAAATCAGGTACTGTTCTTTTGTAACTTGAGAGAACCACGTGAAACATGTCTGAAATCTGTAGCTGGTTTGATCTTAGTTTACAGTCAAAAGAAAAACAGAAATTTGCCACTTATATTGCATAACTCTTATAGACTGATAACAGTTTCAAACAATTTCACGTGCTCAGGTATTGACGATGATAAATGAGCAAAGATGTGGAACCACAAAGGGATGCTTAAGGAGGACACAAACTGGTATGTGGTGAAGTTGAAAGAGAGTGAGATGAGGAGTTGAGGCTTACTTTAAATTTCATGTAGACACGGCCAGACAAATATCTTAGAGATAGATTAAACCCTTTGTGAAAACATTAACTTTTGTCGGTATCCAGCAAGCATCATCTGAATATCTAATTAGCAGGAGTAGGTAGATGCTCGTGTATGAAGCACCAGTGGATGTGTAAGTTTTAGGAGCATATCCTGTTGTTGTTTTGTGCTCTTTTTAGCAATGTAGATGCAGTTACAATTTTCATGTGCAATAATAAATCTGGCATCTCTAAGGTTTAGTAGTAATGTTTCAACTGCAGATTCAGGAAATGCAAGGAGCAAATTGCCACCCGAAAGTTACCTTATAGGCTAAATTTGCTTTCCATGTTTGTTTTAAAGGAGAGGTCAGAGGAGCACTCTCGAGCTTTATTCCATAAAAAGAAATCAAAGTTTAATAAAACGAGGAAGGCTAACTCTCTGTATTTCTCTAACATCATCAACAAATAGCAATGCTATGTCCCCAAACTCAAGTTCTTGGAAACAAGAAATATGTATATTTCTTGTTTCTCATATCCTGATATCAATATATCAAATATCGGTATCGATATCAGAGATATGAGTATGAAATTGATATCTATACGTGATACTTGTATTTGGTAAGATGAAAAATATTGATATTGGGGATATGGAGAGATCAAAAATATTCAGCACCGTAAAGCAACAATTTAAAAAACTGATGTTCACACTCATATCAACAAAGAAGGGAGATGCATATAAAAAAAAAATCAACAGAGAAGGGAGACTCATATCAACAAAAATCAGCATAGAAGGAATATTCATATCAACAAAATTCAATAGAGAACGGAATCATAAAAAAAAATCAGCAGAGAAGAGGGCTCACTTAAAAAAAACACAGCAGGAAAGGGAATTAAAAAAGGGCGTAGAAGGGAGACTCCTATAAAAAATATATTCAGCAAAGAATGGAGAGTTGAGCTTTTATGTCAAAGAACAATCAGAAGGGAAGACTAAAAAAATCGTACCCTAAGGATATGAACGAGAGTTGTTGTGGAGATCCGAAGAGGGAGATATGGGAGGGAGACAAAGGGGGTAGAGGAGAAGAACGCGATATCGGTCGATTTCTAGAGATATCAGAATCCATACAAAAATAAAGTATTAGTATACGTGTATATCAATTTGATACCCACATACCTAATAACCAAACACGGATATAAGATATGTAAAGGTTACCCTTACGTTATGTCGGAGGTATTCTTATGGATCAAAACAAGTTGGTCACTTTGACAATATGGAAGCCATACTCACAAATCAACAATACAACAACTTAGCCTAAAACAATGCTCTTCCACCCAACCATAGCTGATTCTTTACTGAACCCATACTATAAAATTAGCCAAAGCATGGTTGAAAACCTTGCTATAATTTAGCTACCTACAAATCCAAAGCTTCTAATCGTACTTGGTGGTTTGCTGCCACTGCTCCCCTTTCTGGAAGCCTTCTATTCTGATGGGCCATCTCTCTCCAGTCTAATGCCTAACATCCTCATCATCCCAGTAGAGCTGAAATTCCAGATGCTTCCAAAGTGGTCTGATAGAATTACATGAAAACATAATGGAACTTTAAATTCCCCATTTCCACCGACCACCCCATGGTTAACCTCAGACCCAACCATAATACAAGCAGGGGGGCTCAAGCAAGAGACATCTCAACCTTTTTACGAGACCGGACTCTTTGAACAATTGTCTGAACTCGATTCTGCTGTCGGTACAATGAAAGGCCTGATACAACTGTTGTTTTACCACTAATTGTGTTCTGAATTTCACTTCCCATAAGCAGTGGTGAAATTTCTGGTAGAAATTCAATACCAGCCAAGTGCTGAGCCCATTTGTATGGCCGCATTGCTCGCTTTTCGTCATGTGATTTCCCATCCTCCAGCTTAGCAGACTGCAATCACATTACACAGATTAGTGCTTTCCGTATGATTGAACAAGAGGCATCAAGTTTAAATGTACAGTACCAGGTGAGGAAGCTCAAGGCCAGTATCATCGGGAAATAAGTTACACAGGATGCTATCATTGGGTTTCTTATCAGATCCCTCTATCCCCACACATACAACATTCAAATTCACCAAGTATTCAAACTCCAAGGTCACAAGTTTTGCTGGCTTGGGATCAAGAGACTTGTCATCGTGTATGTGCAGAATAACTCTCAACGGGTGTGCTTGATAAATTCCAGCTTGGCCAAGTGTCTCCCTTCCGATAACTTTCTTACGGCGTTTTCTCCTTCCGTTTTCATCAACATCCTCATCAGGTATGTCATCATCCCCTTTCAAACTCTCCTGAACCTCAGATTTGCCTGAAACATAACAAGAGAATAGACATGTAATATCAATCCACCACATACTATCCTTTCAAGGTTTTTTTTTGCCTAGAGCAGAAAAGTTTAGCATTTACCTAGGTCTTTAGTTGCTTGCTGGCAAGCAAAGGTTTGAGCATCTTTCATACTTCCTATTGTCTCTACTTCAATATTTTCAGCAAAAGCTTCCTTTTGGGCCATGAACTGTGAATAAATTATATAAAGAGGAGGGGGAAGCAACTCTGCTGAATGCTGCTGCATTAATTTTTTTGAGTGTGGGGCTCCCAATTGCTGTTGTACAGGCAAAGATGCCTTCTTCAAGGACTTCAGTTGTGATGGCAGATTTGACAGGAACTTCTTTCGGTTTGCAATAGTCTCCGTGAGACTTTTCTTCCTCTGCTCTAGTTTTTTGCGAAGTTTGCAAAGTTCTTTACGCTGCCAGCCAAAAGCAGTTTTAATTAGACCATCGGGTACTAAATGAAAAACAGACAATGGAATTCTGGATCACAAAATTATACCCGATATCAATATATTATCTCTAGTTGACTGATTTAATTGATTTTGCAACAACATAAAATTCCATGTCAAAATCATGAATTTTCCATCACAACCACAATAGTCTTTCCTTTCATGCAAGTAAAGTAGAAAACATTTATCAAAAAGACCAATGACGATGCCATAATTTACCTGGAACAACTCATAATTAAGCCTCTTGAGCATCAAACTGTGAGCAGTATCTTGTGCCACATCAGTTCCTTTGATGTTTTCAGGAGCATGAATGAAGAATTCTTCTTCAGAAACCAGTTCAATGTCCGGATATTTTGACTTGAAGTCTGTGCAAGTGTTCATGGCTTTCACGTAATGGTTCTTCTCGTATACTAAATTCTGAAGTTGCAACATTGTGGAGTCCACTGGTTCTTTTGCAGATTCAGTTTCAGCCTTCACGCGATCTTCATCCATTAAGATGGAACGATTGGCCTAATAAGAACCTCATTAGCTACATTATTTTCAGGTAGAGGACTATTTTCGATTCCGTATGAAAATTGTATCTTCTAAACAAAGAAATCCCCAAGCAGGCAACAAGTTCACATACACGAAATATCCACCCCCATTTGCACAAGTGAAATTCAAACTGTAATTCAATCCACACCCACAAAACTTCTCCTTGAAACAAAAACTTTCCACAAAATTAATTGCTCTCTAGATTCTGTGTCATCACCATTCCTCACAACAATATTATCTACATATTTAACTTGCAGAATAAGGATCTGACGAATACAAACTTACTAAATTCGATGGCTTTTAATGACAATGAATTCAAATACCAAAACCTACGAAGAACATAGAACAAATAACACAACTGAAATATTGCAGAGGGAGCTAAACTGAAGATGGCTACAATCAGAAAAAATAAAACCCTAGACTTAAGTTGGATATATCATGTATAGGGTACCTGTCGAAGGGAGACGAAGTTGAGAAGCATCTGTGTGACGAGCTCGCGGAGCTCACTCTCGGATTTGGTCTTGCCTTCCTTCTTCATGGACAGCAACTTCACCACAATCTCCTCCATCGATCCCTTGTTCTTGGCAAGCAAATCGAAAGGCGTCTTCTCCGCTTTGTGAACCACCGTGGTCGACTCTCTCTCGTCCGTCTTGGCGCCGCCACCGGAGCCAGCTTCTTCCATCTTCATCTCCATTGGGATTTTATTCGCCCTCTTTCCTTGCCGCCTGCTCTTCTTCGAATCAAGAATGATTCTTTCGGTGTTGGGAGAGCATCGATGATCAATTACGAAAGTTTATGGTTATAAAATTTTTATGGTATTTAAAAGTTTGTAGATTTTAAAAGAATTTATTATTTTATTGATTTTATAGTATATTTCATTACTTTCATACATACAAACTCTATAGAAATCTTTCCCTAATTCATAAGATTTTCAACCGTTTTTTTAATTTTTTGGTACCCAAAAACATAAAAACTACAATTATATTCTCATGTTAAAATTTTCAAAAATATAACATAAGATTTTAAAATATAATACTTAGTTCATGAATAAAATGTAAATACCATAATAATAGTAACACTAATACTATAATAATTCAAATAGAATATTATAATATTTATATTAAATGAGTAATAATGTTAATAATATGTGGATATGATGTTTTATCATATTTTATATTATTAAATGTTACTATATTTATTTGTATTTAATATCTTAAAGTAAAACTTATGAATTGAAAACACTATGTCTCTTATGTGGAAGCGTTTTTGAGTTGAAACGAACCGATCAATTCTGCGTTTGGACCTCAAAACCGAAACTCATTTTTACGTTTGAGCCCTGAAACCTAGTTTCTTATATGACCCAAAAACCGGAACCCAGATCCACATATAGGCCCCGAAACCGAAGTTTTTATTTAACGGTCTTTAAATCAATTACGCGTTTGGTCCCCGAATCCGAAATCATTCCAGTTTCGGGCCGTGGTTGCGAAGTTAAGTAGTATACTATTTATTCAACTTCCATTACGGGCCCAAATACAAAATTAAATAGAGTCGACTTTCACTTCGAGCCTCAACTACAAGTGTGTCTATTGTCTAATATCCCGTAGTTGTTGCTTTTGCCAGCAAATTATGAAAGTTTAGACAATTTTCTGTAATTTCCTCCTTTATCGGTCATAGACATTAGAGTCGCTAATCACTCGCAGTCGCAGGCAGTAGTCCACCGCGGGTCTCTACCATCCCAATTTCTATCACTCTTGCGACGAATTCCTAAAACCCTAAACCCGCCAATTCAAATTCCCTAAGATGGATATTGAGGACGAAGAAGGCTACTCCACTGCCATAAGAGATTTGGGCTCTCTGTTTAGCCTCACTGAAGTCTACCTCTGGTACACACCCATCTCTCTCTTATAAATTTTCTTCCGAGGATCAAAGTTAATTATCTTTTTTGTTACTTAACTATGGCAAGGATTTTATGACCGTGCTGGCTGTGCAGGGATGAAGGCTCCAAGGGATTTCGACGAGGTTCGTCTGGTCCCAAGCATATCGTGAGTTCTGATTTTAACTTTTTGTTAACTCGTAGAATTGAGTGATTCATGTAATGTTTTTGGGTACTGAATAGAGTTTTGCTTACATAGATTTTTAAGTACGATGACGACGACGAAGATGTGAACGGGGAAGAATGTGGCGATAAAAAAATTAATTCGAATCTGGACGTGGACAGCACTGCAGATGGAGAAACCCTAGGTGATGGTAAGCTTCCCAGTTTTGCTTTTATCGAATTATCCTTGCATTATTTAGGTTTGTCTTTTGAGTTTTGAGGTCGGTTTCTCTCTCTGTGGTTATCAGATTATGGTGTGTTACTAGAACAGGACTTGGATGTTGCACAACAGATGAGCTCTCTAGGGCTTCCTCTATCATTCCAGACCAGTAAAGTTGTAAGTTTAAACAAAATCATATTTCCATTCATGTACGATGAACATTAAGCTCATGGACTTGTGTGATTCCATACTTATATTCTTTCTATGTTTAAGAAATTTGCATTTGCTTTTGGTTTAAATTTGATGATTCACAATAAGTACATTTTGCATGTTTTCATGTTGCATTCATATTAGAATTCTCGCCCTGCCTTGTTGATTGTTAGTGATTTTCCCATTTAGTTCTGCTACTCATGGAGGATCAGTTGAGATGATTATTGAAATTTGATGTGTAACTGGTTGATCTTGATATATAACCTCATCCAAAGCCCAGGACTATTGAAGAAGTTTCTTCTAGCCAAATAAGCAGAATTGCAAGTCAATAATAAGGAAATATTATTCCCCAAATAGAAGGGTTTTTTGTCCTGGATGCAACAACCATGGGCAGTTGGGCACTCATCATGCCTTTCATTTGGTATCTGCAAATTATGGCTATCCATGGAAAGGTTGTAGATGTTGCTCCAAAGAGGTTTGTTAATATTAAGGATAAGAGGGTTAAGAGGTTGGGATCTTTAACTTTGATGGTAGAAAGCTGGCCTTCCATTGCATCATTGAACTAGAGCCCTTGGCTTGCACAACTTAGGTATCTTGTATGCAGCAGCTTTCAGTCTATTCATGTGTTTTTTTCCAGCTCCTCATTTAGCATATGTAGGATTCTGTTGTGAGCATGTAGAAGCTTTCTCTATTTGCAGAATTTTATGTCAAATAATGTACTATTGACTGCCGTAAAATCTTTCATTGTGTTTCTCTTTTTCTGTGTTTGTGCTGTTGTAAGATGGTCGTTAGTATTGCTATAATTCTGTGTTTACAAAATGATGATTATGATACTATCCAGAAGACCTATGGACCAAAAAGAGGGAAAAGAAAGGATACTTGCATTATGAGCTCTTGCAGTCAGGAAAATAAACTAGATGATGTGCTACTATCAGGTAGATTAAGTGACAAAGAAAATTATATCGATAATGGATTCAAGGACACTGAAACAATCAACCTTGATGACATGGTTCTTGAGGAGCATATGTGTGACGAAGCGCCTACTAACTTGCCGAGCAATGCTGGCACTACAGTTGATGATATTGGCTCATGTATAGCTATCGAGCAGCCACAACCCTTTGTTACTGTGGAGTCTTCAGATACATTTGTTTATAATCAAGAAGACAGCTGCCACTACAGTGGTAGCTTTGGGGATTGGAGGGCCATTTGGGATTCTTATTACATGACTAATTACTTTTATAATGTCGAAACTCAGGAGTCCACATGGTATGCACCCCCTGGAATGGAGCATTTGGCCATTAGTAGTATCACAAATGAGCCAAATGCTGATCTTGTTAGAAAAGATCCTGAGCTTGGTATTTCCAGCAATGAAAGTGATCTGATATATAAAAGCTCTGAAGGAGAATGTGGAACTGATGGAAGATTGCTTGATCAGTTGATTAGCAGCTCAACTGTAAATGCAGATGAATCTCAAATAATTGCCGGGGATAGTATCACAAATGAAACAAATGCTGATCTTGTTAGAAAAGATCCTGAGCTTGGTATTTCCAGCAATGAAAGTGATCTGACATATAAAAGCTCTGAAGGAGAATGTGGAACTGATGGAAGATTGCTTGATCAGTTGATTAGCAGCTCAACTGTAATTGCAGATGAATCTCAAATGATTGCCGGGGATTGCTTCGGTCTAAGCCAATCTTGTTCTTCACTGGATGTTCCTGAAAAAAACCTGGATTTTGATGATAATATGCAACAAATGCCTAGTGAAGGTGTCACATTTGATAAGTTGTTTGGTGCTGAAGTGAATGAAGAGGAGATGGAGGTTATAGCAGGTGAGGTTGACAATGAATCCATACCATCTGTCAGTAAGAGGAAAAAGAAGGCAAAAAAATCGCGATCAAAGAAGAAATCTCCTAGCAACAACCAGGAACAGGTTTTCCAATGCAGTGTTGATGGATATTACAGCGGCATTGTTAAGTATTGGTGCCAAAGATATTTATTGTTCTCAAGATTTGACGAGGGAATCAAAATGGATGAAGAAGGATGGTTTTCAGTAACCCCTGAATGTTTGGCCAGTCATCAAGCATCTCGGTGTGGAAATGGTGTTATAATCGACTGTTTCACTGGAGTTGGTGGCAATGCCATTCAATTTGCTAAAACAGGAAGACATGTGATTGCCATTGATATTGATCCAAAGAAAATCGAGTATGCTAAACACAACGCAGCAATATATGGCGTCGAAGACCAAATTGACTTTGTAATAGGGGACTCGTTTACTCTGGCATCGAAGCTTGAGGCAGATACTGTTTATATGTCACCTCCATGGGGAGGACCTGAATATTCCAAAGTGGAGACATACAAGATGGACATGCTTAAGCCCCATGATGGGCAATTTCTCTTAGATACTTTCAAGGAAACTGCATCAATGATTGTGATGTTTCTGCCAAGAAATGTGGATTTGAAGCAGTTGGCAGAGATGTGTATATCAGCAGGTCCCTTATGGTCAATAGAGGTGGAAAAGAATTTCTTGAATGACAGGTTAAAGGCAGTCACCGCTTACTTCCGCAAAGCATCAGTATGACATGTATAGCAGGATCACCCAATGCAGAAGCTTAAATTTTGTTGTAAAAAGTGACAACTTTTAACAATCGTTGGGTCCAGAAATATATTACATTTTTGATTTCTGTATGTAATCTCTTTGTAAGATTTTTCAACCTATTTTAGTGATCTCATTATTAATCGACATTCTTAGACAAACCACTAACTATAATAGGACTCCTCACAACATACTTCCCCTCACTATCAATCCAAGTAAGTGAAGTATCAACAACCTCATCCTTCATCTTCCTCTTCACTATCACCCTCACTTCAAATCTAAGCTTCTCATACTTGTTTCGAAACACCAAATTTTCTGGTTCCACTCTCACTTCCACACCGTCCGCCATTGTTACCTTCACTGCATATTCAGCCGCCCCTTCTCCCACATTCGTCACACTCCTCCAAAACACCTTCTCAAAGGACTCCTCCTCCGGTGCAATCACAATAAATGACGGGTAGTTTAAATCCATTGATGGGCTCGAGCAATTGACGCTCGACGATCTCGTGATCACCTTCAATTGATCTTCCGTATAGTTTAAACTACAAAGTAGGTCAATGTAATCATGGTACTCTGCATCGTAGACAAGTCCTGGTTCTAATGCCTTGTTCGGGTTTACATGGCCGGCGCCCATGGCTAAACCGGACGCTATCTCGTGTTTCCGACCGGCATCCTTGATATTCTCGTTAGAGTTATCAAATGTGTCCGCCGTTGTCATCATTGCTGACCGGATCATCGCGGCGGTCCACTCGGGGTGGGCCCCTTTGAGTAACGCTGCTATACCCGAAGCATGAGGACAAGCCATGGACGTGCCGGAAACTATGTTGAAGTCACCGTAAAGTTCACCTGAATCAAGAACTGCTGTAGGATTGGACTCTGACCAAGATGCCAGGATCAGGTGTCCTGGAGCCATGATGTCGGGTTTGAGCACAACTCGACAAGTCGGCGATGGGCCCCTTGAGCTATAGGTTGCGACCTTAGGTGCTGCCATGGAGGTTAGAAAAGTCTTTTGGAGATGGAAGGTGGCTGTTGCTTTATTGGAGTTGTTCTTTATGTAATCAGTCACGAGTTTCCCCGATTTCAAATCTAGGAAAATTGCAGGGTAAAGGCTTTGGAGAAATAGTGATACATCAACTGATTCAGAGATGAATATAGCACCGGCTACCTTCACTGTGCCTACACCGTATACATGGTCACTTATCGCAGTTCCGTTCACGTCCAAACACACCACAACGGTGTCGTTTGGTAGACTCTTTAGCCCGTGGAAGTCACTGCAGTCGTTGATGAAACTAAGAGAAGCGTTCGTAACAGCGGTTTTAGGATACAAACTTTGACCGTCAACGGAAACATCGTTTCCGAGAGTGACCGTCCCTCCGAGTTGCCGGTCGGTAGTTCCAGCGGCGACGGTGAGAGCCCACGGGGTTCCGTTATGGAGAGTATTCCAATGTGGGCCATTATTGCCAGCAGAGAGTGACACAAATATACCTTTCTCAATGGCTGCAAACGCGGCAATAGCGATAACGTCGTCATAAAGGTTTTCAACGTCTCTACCAAGTGAAATTGAGATAACGTCAACGCCATCGGCGATCGCCTTGTCCATTGCAGCGATGACGTCAGCAACGGATGACCCTTCATCCCAAATCACCTTGTAGATTGCCAGCCTAGCACGTGGGGCCATCCCCGTGGCACTTCCGTTGGCATAGCCGAAGTAAGATGCAGCGTCTACAGTGGACCCCGCCGCAGTGGATGACGTGTGGGTCCCATGACCGTCGGTGTCACGAGCGGAGTTCATCGAAATGGTCAAGTTAGGGTTCCTGCCCAATAACCCCTTGTTAAAGTACTGAGCACCGATCAACTTCTTGTTGCACATGGAAGAGTTAAATTTTGTTCCACTCTCACATGTTCCTTTCCATTTGGAAGGGATTGACGTGAATCCATCGTCGTTGTAGCTCTTACTCTCCGGCCAGACCCCGGAGTCGACTACTCCGATTATAACATCTCTGCCATAGTCAGAGGCCGGCCAAGCACCCAAGCGGGAGCTAAGGCCGATGAATTTCGATGTGTACGTGGTGTCTCGCGTGACAGGCGAGTCGCGAGTTGAGTGCAGATAACCCGGCGAGGCTTTAACAGCTTCAAGCTCGAAAGGGGTGAGTCTGGCGCTGAAGCCGGATATAGCATGATTGTAGGTGTATAGAAGCCTAGATGAAGGCGAGTCGATGTCGTTGGCGGCGAGGGAGTCCAACATGGAGTTGTACCAAGTTGGGTGGTCGGAGAAGGGCTTTGGCATGGCGCCTAAGTCCATGTGAACAATGTAAGTATCAAATTGTGCTCCTCTTATTGAACATACGAGATTAGTGAAGGTGAGAATATAGAACACAAGATGGGAAGTTGAAGCCATTGTAGATTTGGGGTTGTTTTGTTGTGAGTTGATTGGATAGTAATATATAATGAATTGAATGGGTTGCTTGTATAGAATTGGGGAAAAGTGATTGGCAGAGAAAAGAGTAGATTTGATAATGTTAACACAGGTGGGCCTATGTCTGCATGATTCTTGATTTCAATTGAGGAATCTAATCTTATTGCGTCTTATGTGTCACAAGATCGACCGGCATTCGTTGGTATAGTTGGTGAGAATATCCGATCAGCTAATCCGAATATTCGATCTGAAAAAATCTGAATTCGAAGATATCCGACAATTGGTGATCCGAATCCGATCCGATTCGGGCATATTTTTCGGATCATCGGATCGGTTATGAATACGGATCAGGGTTTAGAGGGGAAGTCGGATCAGATCTTCGGATTATCCGATTAGTCTAAGAATAAATGTCCGGATCGGATATCCGTCCAGATAAAATTGTCGGATATCCGGGCGTCCTCGGATCCGGATCGGACTTTTTAAAGTTTGTCGGCTCGGATATCTGAAGATGTTCAACCCTAGTTGGTATATTTAACTCCTCGCATGGTAAATGTGTATTAGTACATGATTGGGACCCGTTACCAAATAGAAAAGCTTAATCATTATTACGATGGAAAACCATTTATTGTGTGATTATATCACATAACTTGTGTGGAGGTAACTCATGCGTTCACGTCAACTCAAGACTCAAGTTACCACAAACTTAGGTCATTACAAGTTCAACCTTTCATGCCATAAAATTAGGGGCGTGTTATATACACGATTTTAAATTTACTTGGTACCGAATATAAACGCTTTGCGGTGGCGCTCAAATAGATTTGAGCGCTTTGCGATGGCGCTCAAATCTTAAAAAAAAATAAAAAGAGCAAAAATAAGAAAAAACAAGGTTTTGAGCGCCGGCGCATGGCGCTGGCGCCCAAAACCCTGTTTTTTTAATTTTTGCTCCTTTTTTTTATTAAAGATTTGAGCGCTTTCTCCTACTTTTGCATTTTTTTATTGAAAATTTGAGCGCCTTCGGAAGGCGCTGGCGCTCAATTCTTTTTTTTTTTTTTTTTACTTGTTGAGCGCCATCGGAATGCGTTTGTTTTTTACGCTAGTAAAACAAACCTCGTGCATTTAGCTTTTTCGTAAAATTAAAATACCAACTTCATCCTTGTCATGCTTTGGGTTCATATTGTCTAACTAGATCCAATTGACATATTATTTTGTCACAATATTTTTCGTATTGTAGGCCAAGTAGTTTGTAATGTCAACTGAAGATGGGCCTGCAAATTTTGTTCACTTAACCCGTGGTTCATTGTTGACGAAGAGCATTTGGCTTGGTGTGGAGACAAAGGACGAGCAACAATTGGTTGGAGTTGGAGGCTTGGAGCCCCCACAACGTGCCGTATATAGCTACCTTAGTGATTGATTACTCTTTGTAAGGTGTACTATGACGACAAACCAACATTAAAACATGTAGGACTTCATTATCTAAAAGTGACAATCAACCGTATTCATTAATGCATGAATAGTTGAGTATTATGTCTTAAGTCTTAATCTATAAGTTTGGGGAGATAATCGAGTCTCAAATTTTGTTTTATGGATTACAAAACAGAAGTATGATCTCCTAGAGTGAAGTTTAAATGTTATAACACAATAGTTACGATTAATATAATTCATAAAATCAACGATTTATACAACATTAAAAACTTATATGTCACAGTTGTGTAGGGTTTGTATCTTCTGGAAAACCGAATGTAGAAAATAAATAGAACTCGAAAGGGGTCAAAGAATTTCAAAACGGATTTCTGTTTTTACACATGCGCATAGTTGGGTTGTTGGGTTAGTAGTACGCCGGATCACTATCGCTCTCTGTGGATTTCTGCAACTTGGAATGATAGGTGAGTTAGTATATAAATTTATTACGAGGTGTATTGATGTATTTTATATATATATATATATATATATATATATATATATATATATATATATATATATATATATATATATATATATATGTTGCATGTTATTGTCTTAAAGGATATTTATATCCTTTAGTAGAGATATCATGATGCGATTATTGCCTCATGATAATATGATGGTACACTTTGGAGAGTTTTCAACGCAAGACAGTGGACTCAGACCCCGAAGAGTAGTATGCTTGGGAGGACCCCTAGGGATTTTTACAACCTTCTGAAGAACGGATGGGAAAAGAAGTGAAGATTTTGAGATGATGTTTAATACAAGGACAATTAGATGAGAAAGAGTTTTCTGAGAACTCAATCTGAAGTGACAAGAAAACATTACAAAGGACTTGGTGGTATGAAGACAAGAGGTAATACGAATAAGCACGCAAGTGATGACAAGCACACGGATTAGAGATAACAATATTAGAGCAAGTATCAAGCAAAGCGTAGTACAACCACGATTAGAGGAGTAAAGAGCATTACAATCAAGAGTATAAATTCCAATTTAATTCAAAATTCTGATGTTGATGGATTATCTGGATTTAAAATCTCGAATTAAAAGTGTTGATCTCCTTTGTCTTCGGATCTCGCTTATAAAGTATCGTCTTCTCATTCAAACACACAACCGAAGCAAAAGACAAAACGTGTTCTCCCCACTTTTTCTCTACAAAATTTGAGTGCAACGCATAAGCGGTTCACCAAATTTCCAAATTACGGGACTTGGATCTAGTGTAGTTTTATCGTGAGATTCGAAACGTTATTCAAACCGACATAATCCCAAAGTGTTTACAGAAATAAAAACATAGATTTTTCTATTTTGACTCTACACACCAAACGGTATTGTATTCTTGCGGGTTTTTTTCTTTATTGTTGGTTATCTTGTAATTTTCGAAACTGTTCTTGAAAAAACGTTCCTACAAAGTCCTCCTGACAATCACCCCAAATACACATTTTAACACATCTTTTGCTTATTTAATTTTTTTAATTAGATAAATAATAGTATAGAATTACTAAACTACTAAATATTTTATATATTTTTATATTAAATTTATTAGTAATATAAATAATATTCTAAAATTATTAAATATTGATATTATAGAGTAATCAAATTTTATATAATTTTTTAAATTAAAATTCAATTCGTGTATAACACGGTTATTACACTACTAATCGTTCATAGAAGTCTTGTTGGTAAAGGAGCTCATTTCATAGTGGGCCTAAATGTCATTCGTCTTCATCCCCCCAGGCCCATTAATGTCCTAATAGTAATATTTCTCGATTCACAAGGCCCATTAACTACTTGATAGGCAATTTAACTTTAAGATGTTAATTTACGTTATGAACAGCTTCGGACATGACATAGTTTGCCTATCAGGTAGTTCTCCGGGGTTAAAAGAGATGAGAAATGAAGGATATTTGAGAATGAAGGATGTTTGATAGGCCCTATTACAAGAACAGTGTTGTTTATAACATAAATTAACATCTTCTCCAGATTTACTGAACAGGAGGTTTTGGAATACTTCAGTTGTAACAAGAGTTACTCTTCTCTTTGTGGGACAGAGTTTCTCTAAAATGAGTTAGACATTGGTGATTTAGAAGTCTAAAAATTTTATAGCATCTTCCAGTTAAGAGATGTGATTGACTAAAATTCTCATGATCAAATGTAAAGGTGGGAAATTCTGCAAAGGTAGCCCAGATTTCAGATCCTCTAACTGTCCCGGGCTAAGAAGACACACCTGATGACGACTCATCTCCACAGCAGCCTGCGTCCAACTGCAGTTGTGATAACTTAGAACCACCATATAGCTCCTTCAAAGAATCCAAAATGTTTTAACCGTCACTATTTACAGTACCAAATTCAAGAAAATATAAACAGATGAATATATCTTTGGTCAAAGAATGTAAACACTTTGATTACCTTTGAAGGCATTGTGAGATTGAAGGGCCGGCACTGAGTGCTGGAAGATGGTCCCAGTGCAAAGGAGCATGCTGGATTGGCATGGTCGGGCATGTATATCTTCTGCTGCGTGGACTCGCATCTGTTGGAAGGATAACAAGCCGCAGTCTGCAAATTTAGTTGCTGTTCGCCTACTCCTCTACTAGAACCTGGCATTCCTTCTCCAACATTGTAGTAAACTCCTGCCGCCGAGTGCATCACTCCAGGTATGTAATAGGGCTGTAGAGTTGACCCATTTCTCAAAGCTAACATCTGCCAACCCCAGGGTTAAGGATATTAGATATGCATCACATTTTATGGCATTACTCAATAGCTGTTCACTAAAGACATTTCCAAACCAAAGTTTTATTATGTTAACTTGAAATCAGCCATCCTACTACAATCTTCTGTCCCTGGTTTTATCATACACTAATTTACAGCCAGATTATTCTATCAATCATTATCCACAAAGTTCAAACACCAAGACGCTGAAGAGATTGTCATCTTTGTTCACAACCTCTTCAGAGGATTGTTGCTACACCAAATCCATGTTTAACGGAAGGAGTGAATTAACTGTAAGGCAAACTGGCGAACAGGTAAACCATTTCTACCCAAATTATAATAATTATACTGTGGGGAAAGTACGCTGAATTCAAGTGTCGTAAACTGGAAAATATGGTTAGATTCACTATACAGCATCATTTCCTGATCCTATTGAAATAGTATACAGTAGAATGATGAATGATATAACAATATCGAATCATGGATGCTACCAAAACTGCGGTTCAAAATGCCTAAAATAGTTTCTAAACAGATCACCTGAACTTGTAGCTGGAGCTGTTTTAAATATTCAATTGCTTCGTCCAGCATCGAAGCCTTATCGGTCTGTCAATTTACCAAAGTTCCAAACATTAGTCGGAAATTTTGAGATGAACTGTATACAAAAATTAAGGGAACCGTCAAAATAAGAGTTAAAATCTAAACATACCTTGTTAGAATTAGGAATCAACTTTTGCAGGGCTTTCATCTTCTCATTGATCCTCTGTCGCCTTCGCTGTCCACAGAACCAAACACATCTCGTCAGCAGTGAAACCTCAAACCTTCATTATAAACAATCAAAACCCGAAACACAAGACCTTTTCAGACAGGTTATGAAACTCTGCTCCCCTAGTCCGTTTGGATGAGCCCCTAGACGGACATGAATTCTGCTGCGCGTCCGACGCGTCCTGATCTTTCTACTCTCAAGAAATAGTGACTAGAATAAATTTCACTAAAAAAGGAGAAGAAAACAACTGAACAAGTACAGAAATCAACTCTCAATTTGACCTCGGTTTCGCAGTCGAATTCAGCGATCCCCTCAGACGACGCGATCGCACCGGAAAATGCACTCCGCGAACGCTCGTTCTCGTCAGGCGCGTAATAGTCACTCCGGAAAGGAAAATCTAAACCAGAAGACGAGTCAGAAAACGCCGTCGATCCGCAAAACTGACGCCGAAATTCCTCCGGCGTTGCCACAGAGGCGGACGGTATGAGATGGTTTCGGTTGTTCTGAGAAGTGTGTAGGGAAGCGGAGGAGGATGGAGGCAAAGTAGAGCTCTGGAGAAGAGTTTGAAGGAGAGTGGAGATATCGTCGGATTCTAGCGGGAAGCCGTCGGCTGGAGGAGGTGAGGATGAAATGGGGTTAGGATTGAGATCCGCCATGAGAAGACGAAGAAGAATTTGACAAGGAGAGAAAGGTGTAGGGTTCAGTGGTTGAGTTTCAACCGTCTAGCAGGCTTTCTCTCTCAATCTCTTTTTCTCACACTAGCCTTGCAGGGTCTGCTATCGTACGCTCTTCTTCTTCTACTACTAATCCCTGCGTACGTGTAGTAGGCCTTTTACCGTTGCAAGGGGTCATGAATCATGATTAGAGGACGAAATTCAGGTTTTTTCCCGCCTTAATTAGGTTTTGCGAGGAATTAAGGGTTTTAAAATCCACTGCACCTCGAAATTACGAAATATGACCCTGAGTCTACACGTGTCACATAGTGATTGGTTTGGGCTCGCGTCAAAATCAACTCCCTTTTGTAATAAAATATTCTCTCCGATAAAAAAATAACTGTCATTTTAGCTTTTGACAAAATTTTTTAAAAAAATATTACATAACATAAATTTTGTAAAGTTTTTCTAAATCTTATCACTTATAAACCAATAAGAAAGATTTTAGAACTAAAATTAATCATTTACACCAATTTTTAAGAACATTTCTTATAATTATTGTTCATTTATTGAATGAACTTAAAACGACAGATAATTTTGATCAAATTTTTAATGTTAAAACGACACTTATTTTGTACCGGAGGGAGTAGTCTGTATCGTACTTATTGGTTATTGGTTAGTGTAGCCGAGGGAATATGGATTGTAATTTGTCAGGGCAAGGGTTAATTGCTTATAATAAAGTATGTGGTTAAATATATTATCACTAAAACTTAGGAGGAGAAGAAAGAAGGGGGAACAAAACTTATAAGCTTTATTTATGGTAAGAATGTGGGCCGAATTGTCAGAGTTGTCAGTCGCCCATACCCTTAAGTGGGCGCCGTTGGCTATCTTCTCCCACGCCACAATGTTGTGATTTGCAACCGTCGCTTACCCTTCAAACAACAGATTAGGAGTTGCTAAGAACTAAGAAGCACGGATATCTCTAGTAGATGTCATGTCCTTATAAACTTTTTATTTTTTTTAAGAGGAAGGGACTCGACTATTCGAGGCACCGCAACAAATATGATAGTATGAGAGGTCGTAACAAGACGGAAGATAGCCATGAACTAGGCATCGAGAAAAATAAAAACCAACGAGTCTGAGCCCCGTATCACGAGAAGCGTCGAGGAAAGGAAGGACGTTGAAGCCAAAGGACAACAAGTAGACTTGTACAAAGTCGGAGCGGTACTTCGAATCAAAAGAACATGGGTATGGGTATAGGCAATTAGTTTGGTTTGATCTGTTTTATAATGAGATAAGTATAAATAAAATTTGTGGTCTATGGGTCGGTCGGCCCATATATAGTTTAGTTTGTTTGACTATTTTGATGAGCTATATTCGATTGTAATGTAAAATTACAGCAATAATTTATTTGTGATTGTACTTAACGTTTTTTTACTTATTTGAATTATTATTATTTTTTTATGTGATAATTGTTGTTGAACTCATTGCATTATGCAAGTATAATTGGAATGAATATTTATGGTAAATACATTATACTACTTAGTTTTGTACGATAAACTTAGGGGGAAAGCGCACAATTAGGTAAATATGGACCGGTCGGACAGCCGAGCCCAGTTTTGTACATGTCTAAACTAGGGTTTATAAGTAGTACAAATGCACGCAACTAGAAAACGGACGTACACATGGACCGATTCGACAATGGAGCCCGCTTTTGTACATGTATAACATGGATTTATAAGGAGTACAAATGCAAGCAAATAGAGAACAACCGTGAAAACCTTAGAATTGAACTATAGCATGAACGGAACTACAACATGAATTTGTAGGAGTCATGTCACGGCCTTATAAATAGGGGTGTAATACGAGCCGAGCATCGGCATGCTCAAGCTGACTCGTTTATAAACGAGTCAAGCCTAAAATTTATACGAGCTTTAAAATGTGCTCAAGCTTGGCTCGTTTAGAAAGTGAACGAGCTCGACCCCAAATAGCTTGTCCGGTATTACATTCCTACTTATAAACATCCTAAACACAAGAATACATGGAACACAAGTTTATCATTTTCTTGTCATTTGTTTTTTTTTTTATTGGATGTTTCTTTCAAAGCAAATTATACTGCACTTAATATTGTTTAAAAGAATAAGAAAAAAAGAGATGATGGCAACGAAGAAGTCTAAGTTTGGTTGCTTACGGCCACGGCAACAAAGATTTTGGTTGATTTGGTGATGCCAAAAACTAGCAGTGCCTACAACTTGGACCGCCCCTTAATGCACTCTAAAGGCAAATAATTCAATTCAAGAAACCAGCCAACCACAGCAAACATGATAACCCTACCCAAATTAGATGATATATGCAGTTATGCACTGTAATCAACAAATGATGACCTGAAAGATGATATAGTATTTTAAAACTCCAACAATAATTTTGGAATTTTGTCCAATAAAAGACATAATTAGCCAAATAGCACAAATCCGAATCGTCTTGCTTACTTAATGCTTCTTGTTTTAACTCTTTTGAGTTACCTTGATTGGTGAAGTAACAGGAACCCCAATGCTTTCTTGAGTTTTGGGTTTCTTCGTCTTGAACCTTTATGTAGATAAGCCAGTTGTTTTACAAACCGGGCACGAGTTCTTCTGTGTCAACCATTGTTTGACACATTCTGCATGGAAGTCATGCCCGCAATCCAGCGTTCCCATGTCTTCTCCCTCGTTGTATTCTTCCTGCACGAAACGAAACAAAGAACAACCATCACAGATCAGTGATTCAGTTTAAGTTTACTCAAGATTTTAACAGATGATGTAAAGGGAGCTGTTTTAGAAATACCTGACAGATACAGCATGGCTCTGTCTCGGTTTCATCAACCCTCATGACCGGAGAATACCTCTTTCGTTTCATGCGGTTCGAGATTGCTTCTTCGCTTAAGCCAGTGCACACGTTCCCAATCCGTTCTTCAAGGGCCAACAGCTCCTGAACATATTGCACAAGAACCTCACTTCAGTTTAAAAGCATCTCCATTAGAGATACTAATAGTTTCTCTAGAGTTTTTTTAGGAAATTTAGGCTACTTTTCTTGGATGTGAGCTATTAATTAAATGTAATATTAAGAAACTTAGATGAATTTATGAAATTAGTTTAATCCCTCGATATGAGTATGAGGGTTGGAGATGCTAATTGAAAGTGCTACAAATATTGACCCTAGAAGGAGGGGTTCCGTACCTCGTATGACATGTTGTCAACGTCAAGGCGCATGTCCCTGTGTTGATCATGAATATCAGCCATTCCGAAGAACATAGCGGGATCAAGAATCATTACATCCTAAGACAATATTTTTTTTGTTAGTGAAACTTCCCCATAGAACAAAGCTAGGATTCAAGGACACTTGATGGAAAAACAATAAAATTATTGCACAAATTGGGCGAACACAAGATACAGTTTGTGAAATTATAGGAAGAGGAACCAGTTTTCATTATTTTAAAAGCTACCAAAATCACAACAAGATAAAAAAAGACTCACCTCAACCCGTAAACCTTCACCTCTACGCATGATATCCAAGACATTTCGAAGGTGCTGCATAGAAGAGCAAAATCAACCATTAATCCAACTAACTGGGCAGGAGACTGCTTACAAAAATCCATCAAGGTTTCTGATGCAGTATGAACAAATCAAAATTCAGTTTTACAGCAAGCATAGAGAAGATACATCTGCAACAAGTTTTGAGCAACAAAGCAAGTCAATCTTTATAATGACACTCCATATCTAATAGCGTCTGGAGATTGAATGCAGAATGTGCTTATCTCCCTTTATCAAAGTCGAATAATTAAGCATTATCTATCACATAACTATCAAGTCTTTGTTTGCCATTGTCCCTAACCTGAACCTCCACCTTTAAGGACACATTTACTATAGATAGTACATTCTGACCTTCAAAATCGGCCTTGTCTTATAATTTCTAGATTTTCCATTCAGTAACTAGGAATATAGTTCTACCACAGGAGCTATGAGCTTTTTAAACATATCCAAGTATGCCCAATAGGTCAAGTCAATTTTCGGGTATTCCTTCACGCAAGGAAATTGACGCAATCTATGTACTTTGAATCAAATTATCTTAAAAGGCAAAAGATGATGATCAGATAAATAAATGGAAATCAAGAACAAACCTCTGAAACAAGCCTGCTTCTTCCCTCGCCACCAGCAGCCAAAGTGCGCAAAGAATATGGAACTCCAATAGCCTCATCCCCACGCCTGTCCATCCACAGCGTAGACCTGGATAATGGAGGATTGTGCCCGTGGGTTCCACCAGTGGAGGGAAGCACCACCTCAGAGGAGGAAGGAGCAGAAGAGGACCCACCCTCAGACCCTGCTGAAGCCAACAAGGATCTACGAACATATTCAGAGAGTCTCCTTGAATACTGGGATGATGGTGAGTGACGATGAGGAGCCCAGGTGGGCCTAGATGAGGATCGGGAGCTAGAGCCAGGTACAGCCCGAGAACTAGAAGCAATATGTCTGGACGTACCTAAACCTCCACCATTCAAATTCAAGCCTGTAGCATTATGAGGTGAAACACTTCTAACATCAAAAGGAGGCATAAACATAGAATGTCCAGATATATTTCTTGGTATAGTCCTTGAATTTAACTCCTCGTGCACAGGAGGACCCATTTCTACAGACCCAAGTGGCACTGATGAACTTGCTGCCCTGGAGCTGGAAGCTGCACTCCATCTAATACTCTGAACATTGCTCCTTGGTGTGGCGTTCTGTGGACGGATAGATGTTGTCAAGTCTGGAGAAGGATTAACAGGCACAAATCTGAGGGGCTGGTGGTTTACTGGAACATTTGAAAGCCCAACAGTGACTTGGGGAAAAATAGAGTTTTTTGGCAAAGAACCTTGCATGCTTGTAGGATTCATTCTGAGACGATAGCTTCTATGGGAGCTACCTGCACCAGTAAGAGCATGAAAACTCTCAGGAGGTGGTACTCCTCCCGGGCTAAGTCCAAGCCTTGGGTTCTCTGAATCTGGAATGCTCACACCAAGAGACGTGTCTAGCTGTGGGGAAACACGTAAGCTTAGGCTTCCGACATCAGGGCGTAGAGGAACAGGTTGCCACATACTACTAGATGGCTGTCCAACATTTTCTTCAATGGTCTTCCTTTTGCAGGATAACCGACGACCATCTAATGAGTATCCAGTCCTACCATCACCCTCGTCGACCAAAAAAACGCCACTTCTAGATGAAGATGCAAAAGGTTCAGAAGAACCACTGGACGAAGGAATTGACATGTGCTCCAATTCAACAGATTTTGATGGATGAGAACAATCCATAAGATCACCAACTTGACCCAACTGCCCTAAACTAATATCATGACTTTGTGACGTAGAACCACTATCGGAAGTCCGGAAAAATGGAGCGCTGCTTGTTAACTGGTTACTATTCAAATTTAAATTAACACCATTTCTTGAAATAGCACTGGCTGCATCATTTATTTGCCCTTCCAGCCTTGGGCCGGAACGAACAGAATCCCTCACTGAAGATGACCATCCATTCTGAGCTATTCTCTCATCATGGTTGACGAGGTTTTGTTGGTTCCTTGAACTAGGTTCACCAGTGCTCCATATACTCCGGTGACGAGCCTCTTGACGAACCACACTGATAAGTGAATCATCACCAGCAGGTGCCATCTCGTACTCCGAGACCCTGCTCAAAGCAGGCTCTCTTAAAGTATTCCAACAAATTTGTTGATCTATACCCATGTTGCTTGATGAAGATCCATAATCGAAATTTATTGAATCAGGCAAGGAACCAATTGCACTCCTCTTCCCTTGCATTGAAACTAATGTTTGTTCCCGAAGGTGATATAATGCTATTGTATCCAAATCCTTGGAGAATGAACAATTCACTTATGGCCTTTTGATCTGAAATCATGAATAGAAATTAATCACAATAACTGGTAAAAGAAAGTTAAATTGCAAAAAAAAAAAGCTGATCATAGTGTAAAATCACAATCAAAGTCGAATTGAAACACAGCATCTACACAATTGCACTACATTCTGGTTTTGACAATGCACAAGGACCAATCGACAAACACAACATGAACTACTCATGACACAGATAACCGCATATATATAAAACCCAGAGGTGAAAATTTGGCATCTTTAAGGAAAATGCAGCTCAATTAGCAAGCATACCCAATTCCCCATGTCTTAAATGTACTCTAAATCCTAGAAAACTCACAGCTTGATGAACCCAAAGAACTAAAGAAGACAGGTAAACATAGCAATTAACAACCATGCATCACCAATGACAATGAGAAGCAATCAACTCCATTAAAATCCTGATAGAGGAGAAGTCACGAGAAGCATCTAATAGCTGTATTGTGTTGAACAATCACATACCAAGACAACGGTAGCAACTAAAATAGGAAGATTCTCCAAGCAGCACATATATGACAATGATGAAGGAGAATCACATCTTAGCCCCAAACTGACAAGTAGATAATCGTGTAGTAATAAAGTAAAGTAACACTGAGAAAATATAAGCCACCAAGCTCAGCCCCCTACCTAGAAAAGAAATGCATCAACACACAAATGCAGCATAAAGTCACCAGATTTCAAGTAATCAATATCATCAACCAAACATGACAGATGGGTTCTGGGGCAAAATTTTCATTCATAGAAAGTCTCCACAACCGCTCAATAAAAAAACCATAGATTGTCTTTCCTATGCAGAAACTCAGAGTTGTGGGTTCTCTTGTAAAAAGGAGTAACCCAAAGTCCAAACCTAATAGGGTTAAGAAGTACTCCTACACAACCACAAAGCAAAACTCATAAGCAAACAATCTAAATGAAGAAACTCAACAAAGATAAACACACGACAGAATCCATGGTACTACAAAGTTATTCTACAACAAGGCCAACATTCAAACCAGACAATAAAAGTCAAAACCAGCCTGATAACCAAGACCTCATATTTCAGACCCATGAGAAACCCAATTAAAAATAAATTTGAAGACCTACACAATATTCAGCCGCCGATCGTCCTGGACAAGAAGGGTTGAATCTGAAAAGGCAAAAATGGGGAAGACCCAGTTGCATCTACCATATAATCGGCAAAAAGAAGCCAATTTTAAGCCTTGTAACAAAGAAAAAGAATGAGAAACAACCTCCGAGCTCCTTCAGATTGAAAGAATCCTCAAAGGAAAATAAAAGAAATATGAGAAGGAAGGAACATCCACTTGAGCAATGAGAAGGAAGAGATATTGTATCTTTGAAGGGTTTGGGATGAGGTGAGAATGGAAAATGAGGGACAAATGGGGTGGGAGAAGGCAAAGACAGCAAACACCTTCCCACCCACAAGAAAGAGACAGAGAAAGAGAGAAGAGAGGTTAAAGTGAAGAAATTTATAAATTAAATATGACAGTAATCTTTGAAAAAAAAACTCCAAACCCAAATAAGCAACTCTATCAATACTCTTCCCCCTGTACTATTCATTACTTCATTTCCCAATCTGAATCAAGGAAATCTCTTACGGCCAGAAACCAACACCCGTTTCATCACAAATTTACTAGGGTTAATTACACAAAACAACCCCAATTTGAGAACTATTGTGAAAACAGCATAAAGTTTGAAATTTTTGATTAAAAAAATGTAAGAATTTGACAACTAACTTCAATGTCTAGCTACTTTATGCAAATTTCCCTCTGAAAAATGGAATAAAGAATTAAAATTTAAAAACCAAGAGCCTTGAAATCCCAAAAAAGCCTAAAAGTGGGGCAGGTAAATAGAAATGGGAAAAGGGTGAAAGAGATCCCCTGCTGAGCCGCTTACCAAATGGCTTCATGTCTCCTCCCTGCTGTGCCCACCTCCCTCTGTTTAAGTTTTAATGTTCACGCCAAGCACCTTCTTCCCCATCATCATATTCACATGCCCCAAATTTCAATTCTTGTCATTATAAAAACACATAACAACAAAGTGAAGCAAAAAAAAAATTATTTCTTTTAATACGTAAGATAGAGGATTCATATTTGAGAGAGATAGATTGATTTTCCCTTGTCCCGACCCTTATATTATAACAAAGAGATAAATTGTAAAATACAAAATTTTATTATCACTAGTTTGGTATGATTTCCACGGAATCACAAATTGGTTTCCAAAGATTATTGATATTCGTACCATGGTTTCGTGCATTACATATCCGGGTAAGGCGTAGCCGTAGTAGGCTTTTTTTTTTTTTTTTTTACCTGTTACGGCTACGCGAGGTGTAGGCGTAGTCCTTTTCCCTTAGTATTTTTTTATCGTAATTTCTAATTTTAATCCAATTTAAAAACACATAACAAAGGAGGTCGTGTATCTTCCCTTTGCTAGCTGTTACAGAACCTACAGCTAAGTAATAAATTATAGTTTCTTCAGTTTACTGTTATAACACGTGGTGGAATTGTGAACGTTGGATCAGAAGTGAGTTCCTAGATCTTGGAGATGTAACTATCCCCTCTTTTGCTTGTTGGACTGCAACGGCGATTAGTAAAAAGAAAAAGATCCAACGGCTGAGAATTGAGATTAGGGATGAGTAAAGATGGAGTAATGTCCGTTGAAATTAGAGATGTGATCGGGTCGGGTGCGGGTTTTAATGGGTCCGTTAAGTTTGAGAACATGGATGGCTTCACAATAACTGCATTTATGGGGGTTTTAATTGTAAATGGAGCGGGTGGGAATACTACCATAATTTTGACCATTTTTATGTTCATAATTATTATTTTATATAATGTTGACCAACAACTAATTTAATGATTTTGGGTTTCTCATTTTATATTTTTTAAAACAATTGGCTTCGTAATGATGACATGATATATTATAATTGTTTTTCACTCGAATTGGTTCTAAAAGTAGTTCTAATGTATTTTTCAATTTTTTTTTTTTTTTATAAACGGAAAGCGGTTTGGTTGGTCTATCTCCTAGAGATAGTCCACCCTAAAGCATCCTTACGGATGAAAATATGGAGTTCGGAATCATAAAAAAATAGGTGTTTGAGGTCGAAATTTCCATATAGGTCAGTCGATTAGCAACACGGTATATTTGTTGATCAGACGAAAAAAATGAAGAGAGTATTATTTAATTAAAGGTATATTTGGGTTTTAGGCCGACCTTTTTATAGGGGTTTGCTTGCATTGCGCCCTAATCTACTTTTGTTATTCAACTTGTATTGATTTTGTAGATGAAATTCTTCAATCAGTGAATGAACACTACTTTTAATGCATTTTTAGCATGTTCATTTCTGTAACTTGTCTCCACTTTTAATTTCTCTAGCATTATTTGAATTTTATTTTCACACTAGTTCATTACCGGTGCCAAACAGGAAAGTTTTTAACATTTAGGGCCCGTTTGGAAGCGCTAGGAATCATTCCCGATAACGGAATGATTCCGAATCAATTAAAAAATACGTTTGGTTGAAGGTTTTTTAACACATGAAAGTAATCCCATCATTTCCATTTCCTTTCCTAACCCTTATCCGATTTTATTCCGTTTTCATTCCACAGCTCCAACCAAACGGGCACTTAGTATTTTGATAATCTTTAAAAAAATATATATATGTTATAGCAATATATAAAAATAAATAAATATGATAAAAATATAAATATCAACCACATACAACTATACAGTATAACAAAGTACCAATGACTAAAACTAGATGATATATGAAACTACAAAAATACTAGAACCCCTCAAAGAGAACGCGCCGCCGTTTCTTCTTTAAAAACCCCACCAGCTCTAATGAGAAAGTTGAAAATAACCGACCTCTCTTTATTACCGATGTCTACTTTAGAGAAATATTGTTAGGGCTCTTCTACATAGGAACTGACCCAATGTCTACTTTAGAGAAATATTGTTAGGTCACTCGTTCAGCTACCCAACTAATGACACGGTGTTATATGTTTTAGTTCGTTTTTTAAAGACGTGAAAACATTATTTGTGATCGAAAGAGTTCGTGATTCATTTGGTTCATATAGCTCTTTCGGACCTTAAGAGTCAGACCATGCTGAGCTGGCCCCGCAACTAGGTTAGTATTTTCAGAAACTTTTAATTATGTCATTTGGCGTAAGAAAGACAAGTAACATTTGACCAATTTTTTACTCAAACAACTAAAAGAAGATGAAAAGTATAGAGTAAAAATCTCACAAGTAAAATCTAAGCAATTTTGGGGCCTATTCTACCTACGCAACCATAAATATTTGAGTAATCATCAAAAGGATGAAAACCAAATTGGTAGTTTAGCAAACGTGAGGGTTCATATCCAACGGTAGATACAAATGAGACAAACCCTTTACCAAATACTCCCATCTTATATGTATATTAGTGTAATATAATATGTTTATACGATTGTGATTTAATTATATTTTAATTCTTTTATATATATTTTATTAAAGTATCTGTATTTAATATTTTTAGAATATTATTTGTGCTGTTGACAATTTTTTGTATTAATATTTATTAAATTATAAAATAAAGATCATTTATGTACTTTATAGTAAAGGGTGAATGATAATATAATCGGGGAAAATAAAAGGTAATGAAAGAATTTGTTAAAATGTATATAGAATATAGTTAGTTTATGTAGGGAAACAGTCCGGATCACCAGCTAAGGCCCCTAAATGACCGTTGAGATAGGGGTGTAGAGACAGTCAGGAGGTTTGGGAATTTCTAGTTCTCTTTCGAGAAACCTTAGTTGTTCATCAATATCTTCGATCAAAACGCGACGACGGTTTGGATCGTCTTCGCTCTCAAGGTTATTGACCTCATCTTGAAGTCGATCCAGATGTTTAATAAAAAATATAAATACGAGAGAATTTTTTATTTCATATTAGTATGTAGATAATATATTTAGATGTTAAAAAAAAGCATTTAGGTCATAAGGATATTATGTAAATGGCATGCAACCTGCTTTTGGTTGATATAGATTAGAGGTCAAATTGTGGGAATTATAGGACGTGGAGGATGAGAATTGGGCATCTTCATCATCTTTAATCTCTTAAAGTTTAAACTTTTTTTTTTTTGAAGAAGGTTACGTAGATCACCCGATTCGATCGGCTTAGCCGATCTACGTCCGGATCGGGTAGAAAATTGTGGCCCATTGCTGGAGATACCCTCCCAATATCAATTTTTTTCATTCGAATATCCAAGATGAACGCTTAAGGAGTCTAACATCACACCCCACTAAACCAATTGAGTATTGGTTAGACTTTAAACTTTTTGAGTTGAAAATGAAGATGAGGAAGTGATGCATGGACTGGTAGTTGCTTCATAACCATTAAGTCATTAATTGATATTTATTTTTAATGTTATCATGAATATGAAAGAGATGCATCTTTGAATTTGGAGGTGAGGTGTTTAAACAATGCTGGTCCTTGTGTTTTTTATTCTCCGTTTTGCCCTTTCTTTTTATTTTGATGCTCTCCTTCCATTCTCCAACATCTCACCTTCTTAAATTGTTTTTTTAAATAATTAAGGCGACGCTTAATGCGGCTTCTGTTAAGGTGGCCAAACATGAGAAAACTTGTATTCAAAATCAACATGTGTTTCTTCCGCTCGCTTTCGACACCTTTGGTTTCCTTGCGTACGATGCTATTGAAATTCTGAAGAGGGTGCAACGGGTTTTGCATGGCAACGTTACGTCTCCTAGGTCTTCTAATGTTGTTTTTAGGAGGATTGAATTCGCTATCCAGAAAGGGTTGGCGGCACAACTTGTTGTCCGTCTTCCTTCTAACTCTATGTAAAAAAAAATAATTAATTTACGATAGCAGAATTTTAGTTTTAACACCCGGTTCGATCGGCAGATACCCTCCCAATATCAGTTTTTCCATACATGTTGCCGAGAGGATTCGAACTCGAATCTCGATGCTAACCACTTAAGGAGTCTAGCACCACATCCCACTAGACCAACTGAGTATTGGTATTGCATACAAATTTTTGGATAGCGCATAGATGCACATACACCATTAAGCTATATGCGCTCGCATTAATAAATCATAATGCTTAAATAAAAAAGTTTAGTCATGAACCACCTTATCGTGTCATAATCACAATTTTTTGGTATGGACGTAATCTTCTAACTTGTCTTGCTATGTTTCTTTGGGTGGGAGATTACTGCTTTATTTTTATTTTATTTTTTGATAAAAGAAAGTATATGATACAATAAAACAACAAAAAATAAGGCTTACAAATTAGATCCAAGAAGAAAACAAAAAGGATCAGGGAAATCAGGGTAAAGATACTATTTGAAGTTGATATTAAGTCGTCGGATTTCGATCACACGTCCACAAATGTTTCAAGTGGATAAACTCAATTCTCCATTCAACAAAAGCACAAACACTAACTAATGCAACTCAAAATCGTTACACAAAAGTGCAGCAACAAAGCTCGTGTGATATTCAAATTTATCATTTGGTACGAAAAATACGATTAAAATTTTAAGAAATAGTATACTTTAATTATTACCTGATTTGCATGCATGAATCTTGGAGTGGATTAGACTTTAGAGTTTGTTCCAGCTCACCTCAAAATTTTGAGGCTTATATACTTTTAGAATGGATTAATATTAATTAAATTTGTTCAAATTAGTTAAGCGAGTTTTTTTTAGATTTATCTCTATTGACTAGGTTAATGGTATAAATATGTATAGTAAATGTACTCATTATCAAATCCTTTACCTTTCAACTTCAATTTAATGAAATTGGTAAAAATTGTAGCGGTAAATAAACTTAATGAAATAAAAAAGAGACTATTTAACCAAATTCTTTCATTAAATTTCACTTGACACCTCATAAAATGGGAAGTGCTGAATCCCTCCTTAATTTTTCCTTTTTTATAAATGCATATATACAACTAAATTTGTTAATTTATTGTCAAAGACAGATTTAGCACACCAAAATTTTAAAAGGATTGTCCGCCTTAAAAAAAAGAAAAACAAAAATAATAGAAACGTACATAAGTACATCACAAATATTTGGAAAATAGAGGCATCATGGATAGAAAGAGCCGGTCAATGGAAAGCGGAGAGTAAACGTCCGTCGTCAAAGACAATGCACACGAAAATTTATAGATTGATTGTTGACATCTTATATTTGGACTTAAAACAAATCCGTCAAATGTTGATAAAAAAATTCACGAATCTTACCAAAAAAAACAACTCAAACCGTCAATGAAACTTATCCCACACTTTAAAAGTGAATAATATAAATAATAAAAACAAAATAAAAAACTACACGTACAAGTGTATAACTTTAAGATAAAGGCGAAGGATTTGCATATTATTTTTAGCTTGCATATATAGATAGATATTAATAATAATAAGTTGGAAATATTAGTACATGATTTCTTAATTGTGATATTGGCCCAACATCTCAGTTGAGCCCAGTCCAGCACGACGATGATTTTGCCTAGCAGTTTATTGGGCCGAATGTCGAGTAAGGTTCGGAAAGGCCCAATTTAAAGCCCAAGTATTTATCCGGCCCACTAGCCCAATTTCAGTCATCATGCTTCAATGCCATTTTTGCTTTTCTGTTCCCTCGTGAGAATAGATTTAACAGTCGAATACTTTGAACCATGCGTGATAATGAATATTGCCAAAATAAGCAAAACATGGATATTTATTTTTCTAAAAAAAGAAGAAAAGAAATCCAAAGTAAATGTGTGTGGCCTACGGTTTGACTTAAAGACCATAACCATAATCGACTTGTCGTCTGATATTATTGCAATTAAGCTTATGACTTTTCAAAGGATTGCTTAGAAATAACTAATCTTTAGTTTCGCTTTCAGTCTTCCAATTATAGTTAGGATTTGGTTAAAATCTGCATCACTCATACAACAGAACAATAGACAAAACCTGCTACGTACGTTAAACAGTGTTGTGAAATATTAATTGAATCCGTGAGGTTACCTACTCCTTTGACTTTGCAGATTCTACTGAACCATGGCGAAGGCCAACTCATGCAGAACCTGTTGAGACGTAGGGAACCTATAGTATAACCATCCGGACTACTCCTATTGCCGATTGGTTTTAGGATGGAACGTACCCCGTGTGCTTGTATGTGTGGTTCGGTAGACGTGTGTGCCCTCCACATCATTTGGTACCGGGACAGACATAAGAAAAAGTAACATGGTATCAGAGCAGATCCGATCCGGGTCCGGTTTCCTGACTTCGAGATTAGCTAAAAAGAGAATGATATGTGAAACCCGTCAAAAAACAAAATCGATAACAAAAAAATTGTGGGCGAGCTAAAAAGGGATTGAGATGCTCGACCCGAGAAAGAAACATGGTATCAGAGCACGTCCGATCCGGGTCCGGTTTCCTGACTTCGGGATTAGCTAAAAAGAGAATGATATGTAAAACCCGTAAAAAAACAAAATCGATAACAATAAAAATTGTGGGCGAGCTAAAAAGGGATTGAGATGCTCGACCCGAGAAAGAAAAAATGTGTCACTTGTTAACAAGTTCAGGTAGTTAACACCTGAGGGGAGTGTTGAGATTTAGGGAACAAGTCCCACATGGATAACACGCAATCAAGTGAACCTAGCATATAACAATTGATTTTAAGATGGAACCTCGTGTGCTTGTACGTGTGGTTCGTTAGACGTGCGCCCTCCGTATCATTTGACGGACGGATATAAGAAAAAGTAACGGAACCTCATACTTGAGCTGCATTATATTTATGTACCGACTTTTGGGATTTTTTAATATTATAAAATAGTGTTACCGACACCTTTCCTTGACTATTATGCTTTGATCTATAATTAAGCATGCATTTGCTTGACAAGTCGTACACGGCTGCCACGTTCCATCATGATTAAGATGTATATTACTAATATATAACTAATGAAGCATTAATGGACGTCAATTATATTGTATTTAGTATGAGGAGTTGACACACGATGAGTAATGAAGGGGAGATTTAGCGTTATTCAACTCTAATGACCTAATGGCCTTTGAAATGGAGAGTATCTCATTTTGTGGTCATATATGATACTATCCAAAACGTACATTGCTTGTCCAAGTAAATGCGCATGGGTAAGTCATCTCAGTGGCCACTATAGCATGAAGCATTAATTAGCTATGCTGGAATGAGATCCTACCCACAAATTTTAAAATCCATAACTCTTACATTCACCACCGATGCTTCAAAGTGTGATGGATTCCTGCCCAATTACTCGAACCGACCCACATACAAGAAGACAAAAACTGTATGTAAAAGCCACTAAAATACTCTTTTCAAATACCGACATTTCGATAAGTTGCAACTGTCTGCTTTGATTGACACTTAGAAATTAGAGTTTTAAGGCCGATAAATCCAATAAGTCAGTTAGTGAGGATCCAGAAGCCGAACTGCTCTGATCGTATCACGTGAAATTTCGACGGGTCAAAGACGAAACTATCCGTTCTCGGATGCACATAAGACTATCCAGGCATATATTGCTACTGCGGGTATCCATACGTAACCGTTCTCGGATGCTTGATAGGGGTTATAAGAACGTGATATAAAGACGGATACGTGTAAGGCCGTAACGCTCCGTTTGTTCCTATTTATTATTTTATTATAATTCTTATACAACTTAAGTTGACATGTATCGCCTATAATATATGAGCACCGCCTTGAATGTAAGTTTTTATGATTTGTTAATTATAATAATAATTGTTGCAAGTAGGACCACAAGGAGTAAGAAAAGCAGCCTAACTTCAGATTTGTACGTTCCTCGTGAGCCGTCATCCTCGTAGCCTATGTAAAGCCGCCATTAGCTTCGAGAAGAGGACCACTTATCGTCTTAATTTCACATTAGTCTTTTGCTTCTCAATCCGACCCGAATACTAACCTGACTGTGGGTGAGCATCTCCGAATATCCGATCCGTCAAACTTTAAAAAGTTTGATCCGAATCCGAGAACTTCCGGATATCCGATCCGAAGATCTGATCCGGACAGTTATTCTTAGACTAGTCAGATATATCCCCGATCCGACTTTTCCCTCTAAACCCGATCCGTATCCGATGATCCGAAAAATATGCCCGGATCGGATCGGATCACCAATTGTCGGATATCTTCGGATTCAGATTTTTCGGATCGGATCTTCGGTTTGGCGGATCGGATTTTTTTTCTCACCCCTACCCGACTCTTATCTTATCTTCTCATTTCAAGGTTAGCGTTATGTCTTGTTTGTCTGTTTGTACCTGTAAGAGAGGAAGTTTTTGCTCTCTCTTTGAAAGTGACCGATTCCACCTCCACTTGTGGGCATCTTACACCCGTTTTGTCATTCAAACTAATTCTTATCTATGATCATCCAATTCAATCACAAAATATATAACTGTTCATTCAACTTTGATTGAATTTAGAAAACTATCTCTTCTCTTTTCTTGATGAAGATCTGCAAACTTATAATTAATAAAAACTTAACTAAGCCAATCAACTACGAAAGCCTCTTAATTTTACAGTTTTACATACATATCTGATCATAATACAAACCGACCATGCAAATTAAGGGATCTAAATGAATCAAAATCTCAATCACTGTCGGAATCATCCGGATCCGGGTACTCATTCAAGTCGGGTTTCCTTTTAGGGTTAGGATTCATCTTACTATGCTCCGGTTGTGCATGCTGGAGAAGAGCAGCGTCCACACGAGCACCGACTTCAGTTGCTTTCTTTCTGATGGCGGCGGCGGACAGGTCCTCTCCGAGTTGGTTCGGCTCAGCGTGGAGAAAGTGCTCAGGGAAGTTGAGCCGGGCGGTCGGACCACGGAGGTAGAACACGGCGGTGTCGTATGCTCTTGCGGCGGCTACGGCGGTCGAATAGGAACCCAGCCAAATTCTAGACCGTTTATTCGGCTCTCTAATCTCAGCCACCCACTTGCCCCACTTCCTCCTCCTAATCCCCCTGTACGGCTTATCCTCTTGTCTTTGCCTCTCTTTTCTCTTCTCCGGCACCGCCGCAGCCACGGCGGTTGTCCTGGCGGCGTTGGCGGCGCTTATTGAGCAGCACTGATCGCCCTCCATCTTTTTTGTTCCCTGATTCAAATCCTGGGTTTCTTGGGGATTAATTATAGGGAGAATTAATGAACTGGGTTGGTGTTTAGCGATGGAACATGTGGAATAAACGGAGAAGTGATGAGGGGAAGTTTTATATGTGATTTCGGAGTTTAAGTAGTGGTGTTGTTTTTTTCGTGGAGTTGTATTGTATGCGTGGAATATATGAGAGAAGGTTTTCAACTACGAGCTGGGAGGAAGATGAGGAAGCAGTGAAGCACACAAATATTTTTATCCAAAATTTCGTTTCTGTCTATGAATTTTGTTAATTTCCGTTTGTGTCCCAACTTCTTGTTTTTTAATCACAATTTCCAACAATACACCAAAACTCAACTAGTTCGAAACTCACAAATTACCAATTATTTTATAGCGTAATACGTACAATATCTCGATTTTATTGACACGGGGTTTCGTCGTTTTATGAAGCAACACTATTCTCATGACTACTTACAAGATCGAGCTTCTCAACACTACAAAAATCGATAAAATTATTCTCTAGCAACCTTCCATTTCGATACTTTGGGATCAATTTACAACATGTCTTAACTATTGAAAATCTAAGTTAATTAAACACTTGTAAATAGGTAGTGTGAAGGTGACAATTTTCTTTTGTTTTGTATCTCATTTTAAGTAAAACTTACAAAATTAAGAATTCATTAAGTACTAGAAAGGGCAAAAAATGGAAAATAAAAAAGTATAGGAGAAGAGCTAAAATTGGGTAAAAAAAGAGGAAAGGAATGAAAATTGGGAGAATTTAGCAGAGGGAAAGAAGGAAAAGGGAGAAGGAAGTGGTTCGGTGAATAGGTGAATACAGCCGCCACGTAAAGATACATCCAAATGTGGCCGACACATTTTTTCGGCCCATTCAAATTATGGCTCTTCTGCTGTATATTGGAGAAAGTATTTGTATGGATAATGCTTATTTATGTACAGGAATTAACTAATATTTTCTAATAATAATGCTCATCAGAACATGCCTGATGCATGTAAGTTCATGTGAAAAACATACAAAAGTTGAGCGAGTTTTTTGTGCCTAAGAAAACGAGGCCGAAGGGTGAGGGTTTGATGAAAATGACGATAGCGATGCAATCATTGTTGCTTCACTGCATCCAATAACAAGACCCCAAGTTTGGTAAACACCCTTGTTGGTTGCTTATGCTCCGTGTTGGGATTGCGATTATACTAGTCTGTTTAAGAATCTCGATTGTTGGGTTATGAAGCCTAAAGTACTATATTTCGAAATTCGTACTGCTACTTTTGACATATAAAGGTAAACCCTTTCGAAATTCGATGTTGTTAATCCTTTAATTATAGAGTCTCCTCTCCCCGTTGGACATCTCGTTGTGCAACTCGTCGACGAGTCCCAAATTTGCTCTTTCTTCTGTATTTAGATTTTGCTTTGATATGAATGAAGATATTAGGGTTTGGTTTGGGAAGTGCTAGGGTTTTATTGGGTATGGACGGCGAAGGTTTATGTATGGGGTGCAGAGAGTGAATTTGGAGTCAATGTGTGATGTTGGTGCACCAAAATTTGGGATTGTGTGATGAAATTTGTCGGTTCTTGCAATTGTGATGGAAGATAAAAAAATTCTCGTGGATAAATTTGATTGGGCGGATTTCGGTTTGTCAAAGATGTAGATCGAGGATAATCTATACGTTAAATATTTGTACAAACTTTTAAAGGAAAAGCGGAAGAAAATGAGTGATCTGTTTGTCGTTGTTAGAAAACGTTGTGAACCATACGATTACTTGACAAACGACGAATGAGTTGTTGGAAATGAAGGAATTGTGTCCTTTATCCAAGGTGCAATTATTGATGATGAGATAGGACATTAAATATAGGGATATATATAATCCGATAATATTAGGGGTCATGGTGTTTTGCTAGAAGCTAACCATGATCGGTACATTTATATGATAAAATGTATTGCTAGTGTTATCGGGTCCTACGAGGTCACACCATAACGAGTAGGAGAACTGAATCAATTAATGAGAGAATTACCATATAGGAGTATATGGTGGAAAAGGATATATTTTGTAGGAGTACAAAATATATTTTGGAGTTGGTAATTAATAATAGATAAGAGATTATTTATTTATTAATTACTGAACATATATCTTATATTTTAAGGTCGGGCTTTTTAATAGTTAAAAAGCCCAACCCTAATTATATATATTCGATCGATTAGAGGATTTGAGGGAAGTAACATTCAACCGTGTATTCACGTAAGAAGGGCGTTCTTCCTCTTCGATCCCTCTCTCTCAAAAGCTTCATCCTTTGTTCTAGCAATCGAAGGTTAAGGCGATTTTTGTTCAATCTCGGGTGGACCAACTAGAGGAGTAACACTTGGGACTCTACATATCCTTGAAGGAGTTATTGAACACGCATCAAAAGGTATTCCTTTTATCCCTTATCTAATCTATTATGCATGCGATCCATGTTTAGATGTTTAGGAAATCGTTTCCTGAAATTCCGCTTTTACACATCTAAAAACCCAACAGTGGTATCAGAGCCTCTTGCATAAATTGATTAGATCAAATTAAAAAGGGCATGTTTTGATGCATGTATTGATTGTTTTCTTTCAATTATGAAAGAGATTGTTTGTATGGATTAATTTGCATGATTAGATTAAGGTGTAAAATTAGATCTTAATGGAGATTAAGCAAATGGTGATCTTAATGGTGATTAAGTTTCCATGCGAAAGTTATGTATGATGTGATACAATATGATTAGCATAATTTACCGTACAGTGGCTATGAAATTTGGCTAGCTAAGTGTAATTTGTGAATCACATATGCAAGTGTTGCACATGGCCGAAGCTTGTAGGTTACAACATTGGTTAATGATGATTAATTAATGCTTAATGATGATTAATTAATGCTTAATGCTTAATTTACACCATCACCATGGCCGTAACTATTGCTATTGTTTTTAGCTTCTAGGGTTTTCATTATTATTTTTATTAATTATCTAATAGGATTAGTTAATTATTTAAATATTAATATTTGTTTTCAAAAGATATTATATATGATATTATATCTAGATAAATATGATTTATCAAATTGGAAATAAATAAATTTAATTTGTTAAGATATGAGATATTTTAACTTAATTAAATTATACCCTAAAATATAAAGATAAGATTTGATTCCTAAAAGATATTATATGAGATATTCTATCTAGATAAATATGATTTATCAAGTTGGAAACAAATAATTTTTTTTTTTTT
>BSUD01000006.1:4037410-4121831 GCA_033239045.1 Fagopyrum esculentum
AGACATTTGCCCCGGTCGTCATGATCCGGTCCATTAGGATAATCCTAGCGATTGCCGCCTTCTATGATTATGAGATATGGCAAATGGATGTCAAGACCGCATTTCTAAATGGCTATTTAGAAGAGGATGTATATATGATGCAACCTGAGGGTTTTGAGGATCCGGAATATCCTAGGAAGGTTTGCAAGCTTAAGAAGTCCATTTATGGACTGAAGCAAGCATCCAGGAGTTGGAATCTTCGATTTGATGAAGTGATCAAACAGTTTGATTTCATCAGATGTGAAGAAGAACCATGCGTTTACAAAAAGTTGAGTGGGAGCAAGGTGACTTTCCTAGTCTTGTATGTGGATGACATACTACTCATTGGGAATGACATTCCGATGCTGGAAACAGTAAAGGGGTGGCTTAAGAAGCATTTCTCAATGAAAGATCTAGGGGAGGCCGAGTACATACTAGGCATCAAGATCTATAGAGATAGATCTAGAAGACTTATTGGTCTCAGTCAAGGAACTTATATAGATAAGGTTCTACAGAGATTCAAGATGACAGATTCCAAGAAAGGATATCTGCCTATGCAACATGGGATCCATCTCAGCAAGACCCAGTGTCCTAAGACACCTGGTGAGATTGAGAGGATGAGTAAGGTTCCCTATGCCTCTGCTATAGGATCCATCATGTATGCAATGACCTGTACTCGACCAGATGTTGCATATGCTTTGAGTATGTGTAGCAGGTACCAGTCGAACCCCGGTGACATTCACTGGCAAGTTGCGAAGAACATCCTAAAGTACTTGCGAAGGACTAAAGATGATCTACTGGTATATGGAGGTGATGATGAGTTAGTCATCAAGGGCTATACCGATGCTAGTTTCCAGACTGACAGAGATGGCTTTGAGTCACAGTCTGGATACGTCTTCATTTTGAATGGAGGAGCGGTAAGTTGGAAAAGCCAAAAGCAGGACACGGTTGCGGACTCAACCACAGAGGCAGAATACATTGCTGCGGGAGAAGCGGCTAAGGAAGCGATCTGGATTAGGCAGTTTATAGCTGAGCTCGGCGTTGTCCCTAGCGTGACGAGGGCAGTTGACGTCTATTGTGACAACAATGGCGCGATTGCTCAAGCGAAGGAACCTAGCTCAAGCTCCAAATCCAGACATGTTCTGCGGAAGTATCACATGATCAGACACTATGTTGATCGGGGTGATGTAAGGGTGTGCAAGGTGCACACAGATGATAACATTGCAGACCCACTGACTAAACCCATGAATAGGCCTAAGCATGATAGTCATACTCGGGCCAAAGGGCTCAAACACGTTAGAGAATTCTTTTGAACTTATGTGTTTGGATTGAGAAAACGTTTGTTTTTGTCATGGATTTTATGATTGTTTTATATATGAGTTTTCATATTCTTATTTGATTATTACTTGAATATTAAATAAAGTATCCAAACAATTTATTAATTATCAAATGTGCTTACTGGAAAAGTTCCGGTGAATGAAACCACATTAAGTGAATTGAAATTATTAAATTGAAAGGATCCGTGGTCTAAGTCGTTAACTTGGATACAAACGACTCTAAAGTAGACCATCTTGTGAGCGAATGATGAACGTGGGTTTCATAGTTCATAGGACATGGAGATGTCCAATCGCTTACATAGGTGAGTATGGTGATACTCATCGGATAGACCGATCCTATGGCTCTCATGACTTATTGAGGAGTTATAGCGATTATCATTATCAGTGAGTTCCTTAACATGAGCTTGATATAACTTTCATTTGAAGGATGACATATCTTAGATACTGTTAAGCGCTGACCGTAACAGGCAGTTATAAAGGCAGTAATCAGGGTGGTCAAATTTTGAGTGGGAGTTATAGTCGTTGCAAGATTGGATTAATCCTCCTATACCGGCATACTTTGATGTGTTGGAAAGGATTGGTGTCCCCGGCCACTTGAAGAGTGAGAACTGTGTAAACGCATGGCCATGCTCAGATTTGATCTGTACTGACAGTTTGATCTCAGGAGTTCAAGAAACATATCTGATGGCAAAGATGGTTTCCATCACATAGTCAGATAAGGACATTAAGCGATAAGGGAATTTTAACATTGCACACTTGTATGAAAGTACAAGTGGGAGACTGAAGGAATTGTGTCCTTTATCCAAGGTGCAATTATTGATGATGAGATAGGACATTAAATATAGGGATATATATAATCCGATAATATTAGGGGTCATGGTGTTTTGCTAGAAGCTAACCATGATCGGTACATTTATATGATAAAATGTATTGCTAGTGTTATCGGGTCCTACGAGGTCACACCATAACGAGTAGGAGAACTGAATCAATTAATGAGAGAATTACCATATAGGAGTATATGGTGGAAAAGGATATATTTTGTAGGAGTACAAAATATATTTTGGAGTTGGTAATTAATAATAGATAAGAGATTATTTATTTATTAATTACTGAACATATATCTTATATTTTAAGGTCGGGCTTTTTAATAGTTAAAAAGCCCAACCCTAATTATATATATTCGATCGATTAGAGGATTTGAGGGAAGTAACATTCAACCGTGTATTCACGTAAGAAGGGCGTTCTTCCTCTTCGATCCCTCTCTCTCAAAAGCTTCATCCTTTGTTCTAGCAATCGAAGGTTAAGGCGATTTTTGTTCAATCTCGGGTGGACCAACTAGAGGAGTAACACTTGGGACTCTACATATCCTTGAAGGAGTTATTGAACACGCATCAAAAGGTATTCCTTTTATCCCTTATCTAATCTATTATGCATGCGATCCATGTTTAGATGTTTAGGAAATCGTTTCCTGAAATTCCGCTTTTACACATCTAAAAACCCAACAGGAAACGCTATCAATTACGTATGACTGTATGAGAATATCATTATGCAGTTATGCGGCAAACATTACATAAAACAAAGACTATTTTAACCTGCAGATGAGAGAAGAAATCGAGGCTGCAATGGTGTTATAATTGAGCTTAATGTTAATAAATTTATAACACGAGATTAAAGTCCATAACTATCTTTTCTATCTTCCAAAAATTTAAAGCGTGAAACTTACAGTTGTGAGTGTCTCGACAGGAGAGAAAAAGTTGAAACTTGATGAAATCAGAAATCTGAAAAGTCGAGCTCTACTTCAAGATTGAGAACAACCTTAAATTTTTTGACATTTTTCAAAAATTTCGGTTGTTTTCAATGAATTTTGTAAATTTCGGTTCGATGTTTTTCTGATTGTCCTTTCATTCATATATTCAAGAATCATTAACCTTTTTTTTAACTTATAATGTCAACTAATCTTAAATTCAATTAGAGGAAAGGGAAAATAGCGGAAACGACCTAATTGGTAAGAACCGGTAAGAACGACAATTGAAAAAAGGGATGTGTTATATATCCATAGCGCGAGTTGCTTGTTGTCGACTTTCGTCGCTTGGCGTCCACATCTAAATTGAACACTGACGGATGACGTCGTCACCCAGGCGCCCGGAGTTGATTTACAAATTATTTTAACGTTGTCATTGCAAAGACTCTAAAAACAACTTAACCGATTCCCAACTTCATAGATTTTTCTTTTTCTCACAAAATAATGCAAGCGACTTTTGGCTGGTTCGATAAATAGAGTTTATGGGGTTGAAGAGGAAGATGAGGATGAGATTTATGGAAAAAAATTCAAACGCATAAACACAGATTATGTTAACAAAATTTGTTATAAAAATTTAATGTATAATAATTTTTAATAGGTTAATTGAGTATTGATAAATAAAATTCATAATCAACACACCTCAAATATTTCTAAAAATTAATATGCCTATTGTAATGCTAAAACACACCGTGTACCACTAATACACAATAATGTGCCACTATCGCTACCGTAACGCAAAATTTCCGATGATATGTTATTGATCGCTGGAGTTCTGTAGACGCCGTCAGGTTATGACTTTTTTTTACGTTAGTAAAACGACATTTACGTATATAACTTTTTCGTTGGAAAACAATAGTACTATAATTAGAACAAGAACGAAAAATGGGTAAAATAGAGCAAATGAATGAAAAGTGGGTAAAATTGGTAGGAGATCTTTTTTCTTTTATGAGAGTTTTATTCCTTCATTTCCTTCTTGTCAAATTGGTAGAGTAAATGCTCCTATAATTGTTTGGGCCTAAGATGAGGAGGCCCAAAGGGTGAATGCTAAAAATCGAACCGATTATTGTATCTCCCTAGCTTCGGATGGCTAAGACGACCCAAAACAAACTAAAAATGGCGTTCAAACAACTAATACTCAAATAGAATTGATAACAATAGATTACAACTAGAACTGTACAAATACGGGCTTGGGCCGGGCCATACCTAAAACTCTACTCGGAAGGTGCGGGTCGGGCCAGCCCGGCTTGACCGGCCACAAACTCTACTCATGTCCACCCATATAAAAACCGGGTGGGCTACCGGCCCGGCCCGGATGGCCCGTGTGTACTTGCTTGTGCATCTTTTTTTCGAAATTTTGTCGTTTAAAAAAAGTAATATAATGAATTTAATACACACTTTCAATCCAATTATATTTGCATAGTGCACCACAACAAATTCAATAACAATCAACCCAACAAAATGAACAAGTCCAAAAAAAACAAAAAAATAATAAGTACCATTACAGTGAACTTAGTCCTACAATTTTGTATTACAAACGAATATAACTCGGCAAAATACTCCAAACAAAATAAATGAACAATCAGACAATGTAACACTCAAAACCATATAAATTATATATATATATATATCGGGCCGGGTTAGCCCGCAGGCCAAAATATTTAGCCGTGCCCGTCCCATCAAAATGCGGGTCAGGCCAGGTCCGAACGGGCCAAACTTGTTGCCCATGTTTTTTTACAGACGGGCGGGTGGGACGGGTCGGCCCGGTTTTGTACCGGTCTAATTACAGCTTACCCAATATAACACATTAACATCCCTCTACCTACTATAACACAGGGGCAGTGCACTCAAAACTAACGTGTTGCAACGAACCATATTATTAGAGCATATTTGACAAAGGCGTAGATGTATGAAGTTTGTGTTCATCAGTGAATTTCAGAATCAATTTCTTATATAAATTTACAAAATTTAAAACGAAAAGATGATCAACTTCAGTTCCTACATTTTCTGCACTACTCCAACTGAATTCAAATCGAAAAACAACCTCCCTCCATATGCGTGATTCCTCTTCACCAATAACTTTCAATTCCAAAACACGATATCACATCACATAAGAAAAGAAATGAATTCCAATCGCCATGAAAACCTTCACGTCATCTTCATCCCATACATGGCACCGGGCCACATGATGCCGATGATCGACATGGCTCGGCTCTTCGCGTCTCACGGCGTCCGATCCACCGTCATCACCACCCCGGCTAATGCCGATCGTTTCACCCGCACCCTCCACCGTGACTCGCTCCTCGGAAACCCTATTTCCCTTCAAACGGTGTATCTTCCTTGGGAAGAGTCCGGTCTCCCTGAAGGTTGCGAGAATTTGATCTCGGCTCCCACACCCGAGATCACCATCAAGCTCATCCGTGCTATCGAGAAGTTGCAACCCAAGATTGAAAGCCTTGTGCACCAAATTAACCCTAATTGTATTGTTTCCGATGTTCTGTATCCTTGGAGTGTTGATGTTGCTGAGAAGCTTCAGATCCCAAGAATTGCATTTAGCGGAAGTTGCTTCTTTTCTGATTGTGTTTCTAAGTGCATTAAGAAGTATAAGCCTCATCAAGGGATTGAGTCTGAAAGTGAAGAGTTCGTAGTGCCAAATTTGCCTCATGATGTAGTTTTAACTAGATCACAGCTTCCAGATATATTGAAGAAGAAAACTGATTTCACGGAGTTGTTTGAGAGGCTAAGCCAAGCAGAGGAGAAAAGCTTTGGGGTCTTGATTAACAGCTTTTACGAGCTCGAGCCTGCTTATGCGGATTACTTCACCAAGGATTTAGAGGTTAGATCATGGAATGTGGGTCCATTGTCTCTTCACAACATGGAAGTAGATGATAAAGCTGAGAGGGGCGATACAGCTTCTATTGATGCACAGAGTTGCTTGACTTGGCTTGATTCAATGAAGCCTAGCTCAGTATTGTATGTCTGTTTTGGGAGCTTAACTAGATTCAGCATGTCTCAGATCATTGAAATGGCTAGTGCCCTTGAAGATTCAGGACAGCCTTTCATCTGGGTCATTGGAAAATTACTGAAATCTGAAGGAAATGACAGCCGAGGAGACGAATGGTGGTTACCGGAAGGGTTTGAAGAGAAGATGAGAAGTAACAGCAAAGGACTGATAATTAGAGGATGGGCGCCACAGGTTTTGATCTTAGAGCATCAAGCCATTGGAGGGTTCTTGACTCATTGTGGGTGGAACTCGATATTGGAAGGTGTTTGTGCAGGTGTGCCATTTATCACTTGGCCTATATTTGCTGAACAGTTCTATAATGAGAAGCTAGTGACCCAGGTACTAAGGATTGGAGTTTGTGTTGGGAATTTACAGTGGAAAGTATGGGCAACGGAGGAAGGTCCAGTGATAGAGAGAGCGAAGATAAGGGAGGCGATCAGTAGAGTGATGAGCGAGGCAGCTGAAAGCGAGGAGATGAGGAAAAGGGCGAAGGAGCTTAGAGATTTGGCAAGGAAAGCAGTTGGAGAAGGCGGATCGTCTTACAAAGACTTCAAAGCTCTGATTGAAGAGATTAGATCGTATACTGTATGATCATGGCATTGTCAAAAGTAGAAACATTTGTGTTTGTTGCTGAAGATTACAATTTGTATCCTCCAAGTAGTGATTTTAGCCATTCATTGATTATTCAAATGGGTAATGTGCTGCTTCTGTATTTTTTTCCCAAGAAGAGTAAAAATTGCTTGTATACAAGTATACAACAATACATAAGATACCCGATGAATCGGACATACCCATTGTCATATTCAGGCACATGCAGTTTTGTCAAAACTGGATGATACGGCTAAGCCGGATACCGATAACTTTGAAATACACTGCCATGACTATAAGACAACGCCGATAAAACCACAAACTTACAGAAATTATTCATTACAACCCCAAATTATGGCTAAGAAACTGATGGCCTTGAAAGTAACCAAGATTTCAGGGCATTGAGGGATTGAATGAACTAATGAAAAATGGCCTAATATATCAAGATGCTGGGGTGGTACTGGTTCTGTCCTCTTTATCTCCAAACAGGCTGCTTATTTCCTTGTGTAAGCGGATATGGGGAGGGCAAGAGTAAAGAATATCCTTGGCCTCAATATGCCTACCTTCGTTTAGAAATGATCTCAAAACATGAAGATAAGCTGAACCAGATGGCTTCACCGACGATGCAGACAATAATGTTTTTGCATCCTCCACAGTTCCAAACTTTGAAATATACGGAATAAGGGCCTCAACAAACGGTGGGTAACCATGTTTCTTCATCATTTGAAGAACTTTCAGTGATTCTTTTAGTTTACCTTCTTCTAACAGCTTTTCTGTTAAAAGCTTATATGTAGCCTGCCATGGCTTTAGACTCACCTTTTCCACCATCTCAACAACTAATTTGTACGCTCCGTCAATCTTCTTTTGAGCAATGAAGCCCTTCACTAACACTTCCAACAAATCAGCATCAGGATCAATATTTTTCTCCATCATGTTGGCAAAATTTAACAGTGCCATATCCATTTGATTCGCATCACAAAGACCATGGATCAAAATTGTCCATGTCTTGATATCAGGTTCACAACCATTTGCTTCCATCTTTTCAAGCACTTTGCATGCATCTTCCAATCTACTAGCTTTACAAAGCCCAAACACCAATTGACTGTAAGTAATATTGTCAGGCTTGTATCCAGCATTCTCCATGGTCTCTATAATCTTCTCTGCCTCATCGAATTTCCCAAGACTAGTCAAAGATCTGTGGATACCATCATAAACTGCCTTGGAAAGGGTATTCCCTGCAGCCTCAAATTTCTTAACAACCCTAAATGTCAAATCCAAATCGGGGCTCGAAGAGAGGCTCCTCAAAACCAAAATGCAATCTTGCTCTGATGGCGGATATGGACCATCCATCATATACTCATAAAGCTCAACAGCATCTTTTAGCATCTTGTATCTTTGAAGACTTCTTGATATCTTAATGTAAGTGTCATAATCCATTGCATGACCCTTACTTCTCATCTCCGTGAGCACGTTCTGAAACTCGTTTATGGAATCACGCTGGGATAAAATCCGAGCAATTATATTATAAGCCACTGAACTGTGCTGATAACCTGGGCATTTACCAGCCCATTCGAAAAAACTGAGTGCTTTCAAAGGATAATATCGGAGTTTCTTTAATGTCCTCATTAGCAGATTATCTGTTACTGTAAGCTTCAGCTCTTGGAGCTTATGCTCGACCTCCTCGTTCCAATCAGAACCCAGAACCACTTCAACCACATTCACCACCTCATCATCCGTGGCATTATCTTGAAGCATCCTCTGATGAAAATGCTTCAAAGCAGCCACATCCTTTACCAATTTAGCACGTTTGAAACTTCCAAGAATCGTCAAGCAAGTTCCCTCATCTATATAAAACCCTTTCTCCTTCATCTCCTGAATCGTAGACCAAAACTGCTTCATAGTCTTCTTATCGGCCAAAACTCTCAGCAACAAGCTATAGATCAAAGAATTGGGTTGGAAAACCTTATCCCGGCATGCCCAATTGAAGAATTGGAAAGCCTTTTCAGGGTCCCTATTCAATTTCTTTAAAACGTAGACAACAAATTCATGACCAATTTCAACGTTTGATTGTTCCAACTGATTTTTCGTGATTTCTGACCAGTCATTGGACAATAAGAGCTCAGCCACAGAGCTCGGACTCGACGAAAATAACCTATGGTGTGAATCGAGCGCCCGCGTCTGTGCTTTAAAATTCTCAGAGACAGTAGGATACTGAGACATGTATGAGAGAGGAAGAACCTGAGTGAATACCATTCGTGAGTGTGACCTCTGGAACTGATTTGAATAGAGCGATTGGGCGAGTCTGAGACCCAAAGATACATACTTTTTCCTGTCCAACATTGTTGTAGCTAGCTAGGGTTTTGTGAGGGTTTATGAAAAAATGATTTTCGAAATGGAGGGATTGGAGATTGTTAATCTTGATTTGAAGAGGTGAAGAGCAGTTTCAAGTAGTTTATCAATGGGCCCAGCCCAGTATAAAGTCCAGGCCCAACATAAAGAGTTCATGTAATTCTAGGTCTTTATCAACTTTCACTTCTTTTTATTCTATGTTTGAGCCTTTGAGTTCTATTTGTACCTGCACCATTTCGGTATATGTGTAAAATTTAGTTTTAGGGCCGTTTGGTTCCAATTTCGAAAACGAAAACGGAATGAAAACAAATTTAGTCCATATACATATCCTTATCCATGAAATTTTATGAAATCATTCATTCTGAATTAATGCAAAATGCACTTGATTCCCCAAAATTGTTACCCCATATGATATCAAAGTAATCAAACTTTATTTCAATTACTACACACCACAAGAAATGATCCAGAAATGATTCCAAAAGCTTTCATGAACAAAGGTATACGTATAAACTAGATTCGTTTTCATTCTGTTTTCGATTTCGGAGTTAAAACCAAACATGCCCTTATTATATTTGTCTTCTTACATGGTATTTGATATGGGACTAAATTAACTCATACAGAAGAACCCTTAGGGTCCGTTTGGTTTGAACTCCGGAATCGGAAACGGAATGGAAACAAATCTAATCTATACGTATATCATTGTTCATCAAAGTTTTTGGAATCATTCCTTGTGGTTTGAAGGATTTGAAGTAGAGTTTGATTACTTTTGATAACGTATAGGGAAACAAAATGCGGGAAAATAAGTGCATTTTGCATTAATGCACGAGGAATGATTCCACAATATTTCATGAATAAGGATATACATATAACTAAATTCGTTTTCATTTCGTTTTCGTTTTCGGAATTGGAACACCGGGGCCTTGGGCCTTAGTATAGTATTGATATAAGGTGCAGTTAGGATCAGAAAACGATATCTTAGACGCACAAAAAAAAGAAAAAAGAAGCTTTTTGAAAGCGCAAGAAAGTGCTTTTAGTATGTGAACCATATATAGCTAAGCCCCATAGACGAACTCATGAATGCACATTTTCCAGTTGACGCACATGATATGTTTCCTAATCTTCTTTTTTTCTTTCTTTACATTTATCCTCTGCAAGAATCACAGAAAAAAGAGGGTCTTTGACAGCTTAGACCGAGAGCAGTTGTGTGTATATATAAGACATGAGGGGAAAGATTGGTAGAGGCAGTGGAAGACAGTTGCAAATGACAAAGATCTTTGGCCAATATTACACTTGAAGAATCGTATTTCATACCCCACTTCGCTTAATTATTAAGCTTATATTAGATCCTTATCTTCATTTTGATTCGACCCGACCCGATTGAGGTTAATCTTTCTGATGCTGTTACAGTCTAGTACAGACAGGTGAGAGATGGAGATCGGCCAGCTCTGAAAGACAAACTCACATGGAAGAGAGAATGCTGTTATCCAGATTAATTAATTTAACTAAACTTGATTAGCATGTGATTTGCCCTTTTGATCTGACAGGAATTCATCGCATTCTTGCTTTCTAAGTGGTTGAGAATGTATTTATCCATAACCGAAAGCTGATTGATCCCCACTGCCTCCATGGAGCCATCAGGAAAAATGATTAATTTAAGACCAAATTTAATCTTGTTGTTAATTAGTAAATTAATTAGATTTTTCTTTGAATTTTGATGTTATGTGTTATAATTTTTGGTGGTAGATTATGGCTATTATCATTTGATTATTATGTTTCACAATTCACGTATAATTTTTGTTGAATAATATAATAAGATATAATTTGTGTAATGGGTAAAATTTCATAAATCACACTAGTCAGAAATTTTGGACCAACTAGCCAACTTGAACCGATCCTAGGTTGATTGTAATAAGGGTTACCTATTGATATTTCGGCTCAGACCGGGCAATACTAAATATAAAGCCCGTTTATCCGGACTCGGGCCTGTAAAGGTTGTCGTATCCGGCCGGGCAGGCGGGCGGGCCTGTGGTACCCGTTTTATAATTTTTTAAAATAAATATTTTTAAAAAAATATTTTTATTATGATTTTTTTAAAAAGTATGTATTATATTTAAGATATTTATGTAAAATATATTATATTTATTATATTTATACTAAACATTTATATATTTACACTTAATATTTATGTTAATACAATATAATATATTTATTTTTATATTTTTTAGCAGGTCGGGCTGTCCGGATTTGATAGGTATAGTGTTAGTAGTATTTGGTCTAAAAATATTTCACTTTTAATATATTGTGGTCGAGCCGGTCTAAATTCTGATTTGAACGGACCCATACATAACTTTTTTAAGATAAAAAAATAATTGTAAATCAAACTAAAAAATATACGGATCTTGAAAAAAAAAAATAGTTTATCAGGAAAAGAACTTGAAAGACTAGAACTAAAAGTTGGCTTTTGATTCGAAATTTTTTTTGAATTTTTTTATTTACTCTATCTAACTTTCAACTAAACAACTAATTAAAGTGACACTTTTTTAATACTCAAAACTTTAAATATACTTGTCATAAAAATCCATGACGAAAGTCTGTAACCAAACCGTATGCAGATGGGTCCGAATCCGGTTATTATAATTAGAACTTTTTTGTATTGGACGGTATGAGGTAAGACTCGATCATCTTTCGTAAACTCTCAAACTTAGGGCATATTTTTAGATGAGAACTTCCACCATGGATGGTTGATGACGAAACTTGTGGGTACCCGTGTCCCAATTTTGCGAGCTTATCGGCAACGCAATTAACTTTCCTAAAGACGTGCCGGATACTGACTTGACGTAAACTAGACACAATGTTTAGAAATATTTGAAATAATAAGGTTAAGTTACTATGGGGTTTCCAATTTTGTTTAATAGAATTGATAATTGTTATGATATCCTTTAAATTTCAATTTTGGTAATTTCTAAATCACATGTTTTGATCAGACATTCCCGTAGCACACATGGTTCAACATGGAGGACTAATATGTTTCCACATTGTCTATAATTAACAAGGGTATTGGTTGAAGCATGTTAGTTTGATGAATTTATTTTCGGGTTTAATTCAATGGATATTCAAGATTTTCCTTTTGTTCTTAGGTGTGATTGGTTTACTTTGAATCTTCCTTTTGTTCGCTTCTTATCAATCCTTTATTTGCAATTGAACAACTAAATCATTGTTTAGTGGTTTCTTATTATTAAAAATGTTTTGAGTTCCAGTGAGTCGGATATTCCACCAAGTAATGACCAATAGTCCTAGTGTTTTATCATCTAGGGTATCTCTTATAAAAGTAAACATATATATTGAAAATGTTTTTGTTTGTGTTACTTACCGGTTCGAGATCGTTTTTCTTTTTCCATAAGTAATATTGTTCATCAACAAGTGATATTTAAAGAATATATTTATGGTCAATTAATTTTAGGAAAAAGGTTATTCTACTTGAATGTTAACTTGAAACCTTTATGCGTTCAAACCGGACTCTCACAGGTTGCGCGCTAAATCCATTTCAATTATCTTGAAATGAGCAAAATGATGAATGATGTTGAAGATAATAAGTTTTCATATTGAAAGTTGTGTGGACACTCCGAGTTTACGGTGGACTATTCCTCCTATTGTCAATTGGGTTTAGGATGAAACCTCACCGGGTTTGCTCGTATGTACACAACCCCGCTCTATTCCGTCTGTATCGGACTTTGATAAAGCAAATGGATGTGTAGGAGATAAATTTGCATGATGACCTTAACGAGAGGAAGACAGACATTCATAGTATATAGATTAAGACATCCCTCCTTTATTTGTCGTTTTTAAACAAACGTCCCTCTCCTAATTTGAATATGATCGATACAATAGATTATAGATGGAGGTAGATGCCTAGAACTAGCTATCTCCTAAACCCTGATTTTATCAGTCTTATCAACCAAGTTACGCTGTTTATATGTGCGGTGGGGTCGGGTGTAGTTGGAGAGTTAGCATCGGAAGTAACGGTCGGCAAAGTCTAATGATGAGATGTATCTATGGAGTTAGGTCGAGTTCTTCAAAATGGTGCTGCCTTTGCAGTTTGCTTAGCTTGGAGGTTTCCTGGGCTCACCAAGAATCACAGCGTTCGGTCTATCTGTCTGGACGGTCGAATATAGCTTTTACAGATGTCCAATATTGAACGAATATTCATCTGCTTAATTTCTACAAGTTTGCTGTAAAATTGAGATGCTTGCAGGGCTTCCATCCCAGTCTGTCAGTATTGCTCCCTACCTACCTGCCAAAATCTATGGGACCTTTACAATTGAACTGTACATATTCACGGGCAACGCCTGGGAGAAAGAGTAGCTTAGCTTAGCTAGCTTCGCCATGCAAAACCCCAAAGCCAAGCAAAGAATATTTTAATTTCTTATCTATGTACGTAACTTATCAGGTTTCTTCATTTGCACTCCAAATACTTGTCCCTCTAATTTGTATTATGTTTTTGGGTAATTAGGGTTTTAAATGGATTTATTTACCTCCATAATAACTAGGAGACTTTTAAGGTTTTGTTCACCCTTGACGAGGTGGGTAAAACTTGAAACACAACGAAATAAACTATGAATCGATTCACTCCATGATAACAGATCGCCTCTAAAATGTTTAATTTTTAGGGCCCGTTTGGTTTTAACTTCGAAAACGGAATGGAAACGAATCTAGTCCATATGTATATCCTTGTTCATGAAAGTTTTTGCAATCATTCCTTGTGGTTTGAAGTAATTGGATTAGAGTTTGATTACTTTTGATACCCTATAGGGTAATAAAATGTAGGGAATCAAGCGCAATTTGCCTTAAGCTACAAGGAATGATTCCATACAATTTCATGAATAAGGATATATATATATGGACTTGTCACGTGCGCTCGTATGCACACGACCCCCGCTCAACCGGTCCGTCTATATCGGACCATGACATGGTATCAGAGCGGTTAGCCTCAATTCGGTTCGCGATCCTAACCTGTGTGGACAAGTGCAACTCGGTCTATATTCTCTAGTTGCACTTGCGGGGGCGTGTCGGAGATAATAAAGTCCCACATCGAAAGATGGGATGCTCCGAGCCTAGTATATAAGGTCGGTGGGCTACTGCTCCTATTGCCAATTGGTTTTAGGATGGAACCTCGCCGGGTTTATATGTTGGGCTTGAGCCTAATGCGCACGTGCGCTCGTATGCACACGTCCCCCGCTCAACCGATCCGTCTATATCGGACCATGACAGGACTAAATTCGTTTCCATTTCGTTTTCGTTTCCGGATTTGGAAACAAATGGGCCCTTAGTTTCATCTTGAATCTAAGTGGACTACTTTGTTGGTAAATAGGATCTAGTGTTTGTGATTATCATCTTGTTTATTTTATGTACATTCTGCTAAGGCTATGCTTGTAATTTAACATATATTATAGTTCTCTTTATATATATACCAATTAATAAGGTTCATAGAGTGAAGAATTCGGATTCTTTTGTGAATAGGATGATTGTCTTATTTTATTGGTCAAATAATTAATAAGTATAAGTTCAACATATAATTTAATATACTAGGTTCAGTATACTAGACTTATACTCTAGCTAGAGGTGTGATCCAACAACTCGAAGCTTGAAGAGTAGAAACTGATATAACTCCCTTCCTTCATCATCTGTCTTTATTTTGTTGGCGTTAATATAACGTCGGTGGGTTGGACCCTAAGACGCAGGTTGATGAGCAGAGTAAGTTTTGGGCCCTAGGACGCAGTTTGATTAGCGCCCTAAGGTAATTTTTGGGTCATAGGACACAGGTTGATTAGCGTCCTAGAACGCATGTAGATTAGCGTCCTAAGGTAAGTTTTGGGCCCTAGGACGCAGATTAAATAGCGTACTAGGGTCATAGGACGCAGGTAGATTAGCGCCATAAGGTAAATTTTGTGTTAGGTAGGTTTTGTATTTAGGATGAAAAATAGATGGCAAAATATTTTCTGATATCGCGGACAAAGTATACTCTAATAATATGGCCAAAGTCTTACGTGATACCGCCGTGATGACGGCGGCGATAACGGCACAACTAGAATTTTGTTTTGTGAGAAACGCAGGTTAAAAAAAGTGTTCTAATATACTAGGTCCAATATACAAGTCACATGCTCTAACATATTCACCCAACAACATACGCCACTCATTTTAATAACAAAATAACTAAATTAAAAAAAATCCTTGGTTAACAAATTTCTGTAATAAATGCGATTGATATCTACCACCCCTTGAATCCTTCATATATGTTAGTGCATTAATAAGTGTAATTGTTAATAGTGACCGGGTCAAAATTGCAGAATAGCTGCCATAAGGTAGTCAAATAGTCTTACTAGATAGTTGAATTACAGCTTCTTACAGTTTAGGTTCATGGTATTAAAAATTAAAAGAAATAAACGATCGAATTATAATAATCGGTCCAAAATAAATATAAAGAATACTTATTTTGGATTTGTGGGACCCAAGGCAACTGAATTTGCACATTGATCCCTATTTGAGCGAGATTGCTATTCGTACCCACGTATTTATGCTATTCGTACCCTCATTATGCGTATACAATGCGTAGCTGTAGCAAGAAGCTCATTTCGTTCAAAAAAATAAAGGAAAATGGTTACGACTACGCATGGCCGATGTGTAGTCCTACTACGCGTACGCGATGCGTAGTCATAGCTGTACTACGACTACGCATCGCGTACTCGTAGTAGTCCGTAACATATATTTAGTTCGAAAAATGAAGTAAAATTTACTACGCATACGCATTCTACGCAATGCGTAGGCGTAGTAAGAACCGTATGACGTAGGCGTAGATGTGGTATGTATAGCATGTATATGGTGGTACGAATAGCAAGAACCGTATTTGAGCGACCTAATATAAATTTGGTTGAATATGTAAAGAGATGGGATGGTGTACGTCCGTACAGTAGTTAGAGCTTAATATTGTGCCCCGTGAACGGCTAGTCCACCACAAATACTTCCCCGGGAAGATGGCGGGACCACCCTCGTCCACCCGCGCGATAGACATGTGAGGTAGGACACCACCAGCCTGGCCTCCGCTGTCCTCCACCTCATCACATTTCTTTTTTCCTTTTTTATATACATAATTCTTCTAGTATTTTTGTGATTTAGATAATTTCAAATCATGTCCAAGCTTTTAACGTTTTACACTTACTATCCCTAAACTTTTTACTCTTTTCAATTTCTACCCTCTCATTTCATTATTATTAGGGGTGGGCATGAATCCCGCTTAATCCCGTCCCGTCCCGATCCCGTCCTGATCCCGGCGGAATTTGAAAAAAAAATGTGTATCCCGTCCCGCGAAAAATTTACGGGACGGGACACGAGACGGAGACTTCCAATCCCGGTTAATCTCGTCCCGTCCCGCATTTATATATAAATAATATTTTTATATATATTATATAGATAAATATCAGAATATATCTAAATAAATGTAATTTTTTGTAAATTATTTGTTTTTATTTTTTGAATGTACACTTTGATGTAACTTGAATTTGTTTTCAATATATTAACTACTAATGTAGGCGTCATGAATCGATAATTAGGTATCGAGTTTTTTACCCGATCATTTGTATCTTTAAACATGAGAAAAAACAAGTATACATATTGAATATAATCGGTACATAATTTGTGCGGAATGTGTCCCGTTCCGTCCCGTCCCGTCCCATAAATAACTTACGGGACGGGACGCGAGACGACCTCTATCCCGTTTCATGCCCAACCCTAATTATTATAAAGACTGCACGAACTCAAATGTAACAACAAAATTTAGCACATATTGTGATAGTTGATAATTGATCTTTCACTATACTCGCATGCAGTATCATGAAATATTATGCTTTTGCACAATTATTTAATAAATGTTCGTGCAATACTATGTCATCGCCTTCTACAAATGTCAAATGCAAACAATATTATTATTCTCATTATGAAAAATTAAGTTTTATAACAAACTTTAATTATTTAAAATAAAAACAAATCAATTATATATTCTATATACTTATACTAAAACATACTACATTGATACTGACGTGTCACCCTCACATTTTTTCTCGCAATATCTTTTATTAAGAATTTTACATGAAAATTTAATGATGTTAAGCCACTTCCTTGTGTGAAATGAAAACTCTATATGTGATGCTGCATAATTGTTTAAAAATCTTTAGGTCATAAGTGAGTGGTATTTGTAATTCCGCTAGGTTTGGACGAGTAGAGGGAAGAACTCACTACTTTTGTAACAAAATCTAACGGAGCTGTGTTAGTTCCCTATGTGAACTGAAGTTGAAAAAAATCGAAGTTGAATAATGACAAAATATTTACAACACAAAAAATGAAGCTGAAAAATGATAGCAAATATGAAGCTAAAAAATGACATAAATGATAGATAAACTGACGCTAAAAATCCAACCGTAGTAAAATGACAACAACAGAATATGTATGTCAGCAATGAGTTTTTTTTAATCAGAACTGATTTTTGCATAACAAAACTGAAGCTTAAAAATTGAAGCTAAAATAGCTAAAGCTAAAAAATTTGACACGTCACAACTCAACAAATTTACAACACATAATCGACCGGATGTAATATAACCATCCTAAAATATTCCTAAGCAAATATAACTACCCTGAAATTGAAAAATTACTGCAAATGTTAAAACGTCACAACACAAAAAACTTACAACACATAATCAACCGGATGAAATACAATTATCCTGAAAAATTCATGAACAAATATAACTATCGTAAATTTGATAAATGATTGAAAATTCATATCAAACAAAAGTGAAGTTGGAAAATGACAGGAAAAAAACCTGAAGTTTTTTTTTTTTGATACAAGGGTAAGCAGAAGGGGGAACAATCTCTAGAGACTTGTCGCCCCAAGGCATCCAAACGGATGAGGTCTTCAACATCTTCCGGTAGCACCAGCCGCTGACGCAAAGTCATGCAACGCAAGTAATCTGCTACGGTGTTGAAATCCTAGAAAAAGTGGTGAGCACAAAGTTGATCAAAACCGGAGATCCGGGAGGAAATGTCCGAGAAGATCAAAACGGAGCCAAAGAGAAGAAGGTGAAGCCGGAGGAGGACTATCATCACGAAAACAGAAGTTGAAAAATGACTTTAAATGATAGGAAAAAAACATAAGTTAAAAAATGACTTAAAAAGCTGAAAAACTGAAGTGAACAATACACAACTCATGCACATCCTGAAAAATTCACTTAAACATCATTAAACCCATAGATTGCGTTCATAAATTGTTTATACAACACATATTAAACTGACAAAATCAAAAATTAAAAAGTTCATAAACAATTCTAAAACAGAAAAATCATTCTTGTTGACTTGAAAGGTTTCACGGTGTTAATCTCATACAATCTACACCAGTTTGTGCAACTTGCAACATCTTTTTACCCTCTTTCTTTGCCTTTGCTTAACGTGCACTCCTTGTTGTTCTAATCTCTCTCGTTGTCAAAACATCTTTACATGTCCTTGTGTTATGCTTGAAGGTCTTGGACTTGCTACAACAAACAGTGGTTGAGCCTTTTTCTCTTTGTTATTCATCATCTTCTCGTTTTTTCACTTTTGGTGACCTACCTACTCCCTTTTTCATGCTTGGATTGGAAGATCAAATGTCGGTCATTGCCCTCCGTCTGACACGAGGTGAAAATTAACCGAGTAGAATGTTTTATACACTTGCACAAAGAACCACTTTGATACATAAACTTCAAGTTCTTCTCCTCTCTTTACCTCAAGAAGTCCTCTAACTGCATATTTGCAAGGGATCCAGCTAATTTGTCACTCTCCATATGCACATACCCAGTTGTTTAAGTTCACCTGCCAATAAGAAAGACCATCTCGTACCTCACGCTCCGTGTTCGATGCTTTAAAAACCTTATCAAAAATTCCCGAAATGAACCATAAACATTACCAAAAATTGAAACCCCTTCATAAAATGCAGAAAATAGTTTAGAGTTAGGCATACTTGAAGCGCACGTAAAGCTAAAACATTCATTTTCAACTTCTCAACGATTTTGGCTTTATGCCATTCAATGGCCATTTTAGTGCCTCTTCTTTTCCCTTCACATATCTCACCATATGTGTTATTCGAATACCTACAATTATTGATGATTTTGCATAAAAATTTAAGAATAGTGGTTATTTGCATTCAAAAGATTCAGAGTACAACTTAAACTGAATGGCATAACACCAACGATTTTGATACCTTCAAGTAGACTCAACAATGAGCTACGCCCTTTCTACTCCTATAGTATTATTGAATGACTCAACAAAGTTACTCGCGACTTCATCACTACAAAATGTATGATCAAATATGTGTCTAACCCATTGTTCTTTATCTCCAAGCTCATGTAACCACTTTACAACACCAAATCCAACTTCTTTTTACATTACCTTCATAACCTTAATTGTATTTGAACTCGCAAAACAAATTATGCATCCGGCATCCAAGATACTTTTTCTTGAAATTGGCGCACAAGTGTCTACAATATAGATGCCGGCAAACACCCGACCAACTATCATCTAGGACATTTTAATTCCCTAAAAAACATAAAACAACATTAATAATAGTTACATGTATTTAAAAAAACATTTATGTGTAAAAGAAAAATGATTTAAGAAAATACCTTTTGTCTATTGGATATTATAGTCATTCATGTCATCCTTCTAAGCATTTTTAAATGCGAAAAGAAATGAAACCATGTGTTTTTGCAGAACTTGGTGGAGTTTGTGATGTACAACCCTTTCAATCGGAATATGAATTCCTTTTTTTTTTTTTTATAGATGTGGGAGATATCCTCTACGATGGAAAACTGAAAGATATAAAATGCGGGTGCAAAGGTTCCCTTCCTCCATCACCGAGTTGTCTACGAGGGATATCGAAAGACACTCCATCTCCTTTGTAAAGTAATATTGTGTGGTGCTACAACTGAATTTGTCGTGTGCATATGAGTGCACATGCGCATTAGACCCAAGCCCAACGCATAAACCCGATGAGACTTCATCCTAAAACCAATTGACAATATGAGGAGTAGTTCACCGACCTTATATACAAAGCTCGGAGTGTTTCCATCGTTCAACGTGAGACCTTATTATCTCCAACAATACCTAATTGGGAACTCGCTTCCAAAAAGACATCCTAACGCCAAATCATGTCACTCGCAAAATTGAAACACGAGAATTCCTTTGAAAGATACTAACTTATGTCATTCATTTTCGATTACTATGATATTAATCCATAAAACTAAATTATGAAGAAAAATGAGTACTTACAGTGTTAATAAAAGTATTTGATGATGAGATTATTGATTATTATGTTTATCATAATAATCCCTGCTTTCTTTATCTCCTGGAGGCCCAGTATTCACTACTCATCACCACGGCACCACCTATACTTAACTCCTATTTTGTCACTTTGCCCAAAATTGTTTCGTAATGCTAACTTTCGTTGCTGTTTTTATTTGAATATCATTATAATACTCCTCCAATCCCATCCATGACAATCGACCACATATCTACCGCTAATTTGTTTTTGTTTTTTTTTAATTTTATTCTCACTCACTTCCAAACTTATTATATGTATATATGTAATATACATGACAATACCAACTTACTTATAATTTAAGAAATATCCAAATTTTGTGCTAAATTGATTACCAAACAAGACCTTGCAAAAGAATGATCAATTCCTCAATCACGCAGTCATGACTTGTGAGAGTTAAATCAAGTTTTCTTCAAAATATTTAAAAACAAAAAAAATAGTAAATCGACGTTAAAAAATGAAAAAGATACGGCTGCAGATTGAATATGTCGAATATACAAGGACTAAGAACACAACAAATGCCATGAGTTGATAACTATCATACACTTTTGTAAAGTGTAAACATATTACTAGAAATTCAGGGCCCGTTTGGTTCTAACTCTGGAAATGGGAATGAAATAGAAACGAATTTAGTCCATATGTATGCTATTATTCATGAAAATGGAATCATTCCTTGTGATTTTAAGTAACTGTAGTAAAATTTGATTAGTGTTGACACCCTATAGGAAAACAACTACATTTTACATGCAACCACAACCACAATAAATGATTTCAAAAAATATTCATGGATAATGTAAGCATATGAACTAGATTTATTTCCACTCTCTTTGCGTTTCCGAACTTCTAACTAATCGGGAGGTAAATGAATAAAAAGTGGTTGAAAACCTTATACCCATATAATTAATAAGGTGTACATAAGTACAATTTATTACGGAATCTATCCCAAAAATGCGTCTTTAAAAGTTATTACTCAAAATCAGAACTTCCATAAAATGTTAAATATTTAGATTTAAGTACTTTTGCATAATTTTTTTGTTAATGAAATTCGATTGATCTATGTATTATGAGTTTTTAGTTAATTAAAAAAATATATGAATTTTATTAATAAAAATGTATTCAAAAAAATAAAAATAATCTTTTCCACGAAAAAACTACGAATTATGATACATTTTTCTTAGTTAATAACAATTCCTAATTGAAGAAACTCTAAATAATGTCGTCCGGAAGGAAGGGTAGGATTGTCAGTTCATGTGAAGCGAAAGCGTGACTTTGCTGAGCTGTAACAAATCCGTTGGCATGCCTAGTGGGCCTGACAACGCGACAGTAACGGTACTAAACGACTTAGCTGAGCCTCAGCCATCGGCAGCTGAGGGCAATTTCGTAAAACACGTCTAAGCGGGACTAGAAGTAGCAGAAAAAGTAACAAATAAAATAATATATTTCTTTTTTTCATTTTTTTTTTCATTTTACAATCAGTCGCCTTTTTTTCTTTTTTCTTTCCATATACAACTGGTGGCAGAATGTGCAGTGAAGGCCAAGGAAACACTGAGAAGAGAAGGTGGGTGTTGTGTTGTTAACTGTTCCTTCTGCAGTGACTTCTTTCATCCCTACAACATTCCCCCTAACCTTCCATTTATCTTTCTTACCCTCCCAGTCTCTATCCGTCTCTCTAAATGCGCATCCATTGATTCCAGTTGAAGCATCGTTCTCCGAAACACCTGGCCGGTTATCAAATCAAACGAAGCAGCTCATTCTTGGATGGTAAATTAGGATTTCGTCCCCAGTAATTGAAGATTTCTCACAACAATCGCAGAAATCTTCTCAGCTTAATAATTTCGAGTTCTGGTGATCGTAGCTTGTAGCGGTGGCGGTGTTTGATTCTGAAACAGTGTTTCAAGATGGAAGGAGGAGAGGATTGCTCCGTTAAAGTAGCGGTTCATATCCGGCCTTTGATCGGCGATGAGAAACTCCAAGGCTGCAAGGATTGTGTATCTGTGGTCCCCGGAAAACCTCAGGTAAACCGGGCTAATTTCTCTCTCCAATAATTCCCACCGCAAAACGTATCCATGCATTTGATACACTTGGCCAATTTCTTCCTCCTTTCCTTTTTTTCTCTCCGGTGCATTCTTGCTTTTGTCATGATAACGGGTAATTGAGATCTAGATCTATGTCTCTGTTTTTAGTGTCGGTTTGGCTTTTGCTAGTGAATTTTGTATACGGCATCTAAAATCTGTACTAATTACTGGTAATCAATGCAGTAATATATAATTCCCTGTTCTTTGACCGTCCAATTGTGGAAGGCTTTCCACTATAATTGAGTTTTATTGGAATTTATTCTTCGTCTAATTGAATTTATCCAATGCGTGACTGAGTATCACCTTTTGTTTTTCCATATCGATAGAGTTTTCTAGGCATTGCCTTGCGTGTGGAGGTTTTACATGCTTTTCAGCGCACTTTGCTTCTTTTTGCTTGTGCATGTATTCCCCATGTGCTCTTGTTTCCTGGTCCATGGAAAAAATATATGGCTTTCATCATCATAAATCATAATCACAACTTTGCGATACTAACCAGCTCATTCCAGAACTGAAGTACGTGGTTTCGTTCCACTGTGTCGCCACATTTTTGCATTCTTGGCCACTAACCATGAATCTATGATGTTAATAAATACCTTGTTCTTTTTCCTGATCAATACGGAGTAAAATTTATGTCTGATATCTCAGAAGCAATACAAATATGTATTAGTTATGACTGCTGAAATCTTAACCTTGATCTAGTTGTTTGATTCTGAAATGGGCTTGCTTTCCATCAATAGAATGAAATTTTGGTCTGTACGACTCATCAGCTTATGGCTTGTTTGGTTGACAAAATTTTAGAGCTCAGTCTGTAGTTAACTTTGGAAATTAATTGCTCTCTGAGGAGCTTTAATTGTTTACCTCTCTTCAACTGTTATTCTCACCACCGCCCTTTTTTTTCTTTTTCTATTTACTGTATTATCTTCTCCATAATTTTTTTCTAAAACGGGCTAACTGTATATTAACCTTAACAAAATGACATATATCCTTAACAAAAATGGTCATATTGTATTTTAAGCAGATCTTTTAAAACCGGTTTCTCTCTTTTTGTTCCTTACCTTTCAAACATTCTACTCTTGTTCCACCCTTTTAATATGCTTTTTTAACCTCTTTGATCGAAAGAAGAGGAGATGCTTTGTTTCTTCTTTGTTGCTTTTTAGCTACATGCTTTCACATTTGGTCTACTTAACCCTTTGTCAATAATCTAAAACTCATAGGTTTACAGATACAGTATGATAGGTTCAAAGTGTGTTCTTATTCCTAGGAATCAAAATACATTAGGTGAAGTTGGACAAGCTGAAGCCAGAAACAAAAGAAAAGTATAGTAAACTAGGAATGCTTTAAATGCAATATAGAGACTGCTTACATTTGTTGAATCTGAATACATAGTCACTTCTTTATATTTATAACTTTGTAACACTGATGTTGCCTTTAGTAAGTCAATGATTTTCATGTCAATATCCCCAAAAGGCCAAAAGAATTTACTTTAGGGCTAACTTTGTGCAATATTTTGCTCTCGTATTGCAGATACAAATTGGCACACATTCTTTTACATTTGATCATGTATATGGAAGTTCGGGTTCTCCATCAGTCTCTATCTTTGATGAGTGTGTTATTTCACTCGTTGATGGTTTATTCCAAGGATACAATGCTACTGTTCTTGCTTATGGCCAGGTAAGTTTTGGTTCTACTCTCTGCTAATGACTCTCTAAGGCGGTGTCATTCTTGCTTTCTCATTGTATTAGTTGCTGAAATAATTTTATTTTTGTGTAGACTGGTTCTGGTAAAACATACACCATGGGCACTGGTTGCAAGGATGGGTTACAAACGGGAATCATTCCCCAAGTCATGAACTCACTCTTCAGCAAGATTGAAACATTGAAGCATCAAACTGAGTTTCAGCTGCATGTTTCTTTTATTGAGGTGATGTCTCCCTCTGCCAGTCTGCCATAAATTCTCCCTTTACATGTGCACCTATGTGCAATTTTACTGTTCTACAAAAATGTGCAGTTTTGCTTTGCTAAAAAGAATACGAGCTTCTACTTGGGCCGTATCAAGTAAATTTATTGATATATTTTGATGTGTGCAGATTCATAAAGAAGAAGTGCGAGACTTGTTGGATCCCTCCTTATCTACCAAAGCAGATACTAATGGTAGTCCGATGAAGGTAAATATACCAGGAAAACCACCAATTCAGATACGAGAATCGTCAAATGGTGTGATCACATTGGCTGGATCTACTGAAGTGGCTGTTAAGTCACTACAAGAAATGTCTGCTTGCTTGGAACAGGGATCTCTAAGCAGGGCAACAGGGAGCACTAACATGAACAATCAATCCAGGTACAAGCCTATGCTTCTTTTCGAACTGATCTGCATCAACGTAACTTGTGCTTTCAATAAATTGTGATAAATGCAGCCGCTCACATGCCATCTTTACCATATCGCTGGAGCAAATGCGGAAGTTAAATCCCGATCTTCCTAATGATGACAATTTCTCTGATAGCATGGGTGAAGAATATCTATGTGCTAAACTTCATTTAGTAGATCTTGCTGGATCAGAGCGAGCCAAAAGAACAGGTTCTGATGGCATGCGTTTCAAGGAAGGTTAGCAGAAGAGTTTACAATTATCATGAGCCACTTCTATGTTTCTTCTTCCTCTTTGTCACTTTAATGTTTTTCTTTCTTTTTTTTTTTGAAGCAGGAGTTCACATCAACAAGGGTCTTCTTGCCCTGGGCAATGTCATAAGTGCCCTTGGTGATGAGAAAAAGAGGAAAGAAGGCGTACATGTTCCTTACCGTGATAGTAAGCTCACTCGGTTATTGCAGGTTTGCTTACTTCTAGAATTGGCTCTTAAGTCTTATTTACTGTTTTTGCTCTAATGGTCAAGATAATCTGTCGCTCGTAAAGGCAACAGAGTTTTGAATTCCTATGTTGTCCATTGCTTACGTACTTTTTGTTGACTACACTTGAGAATCTTCTTGTTCTAAATAAGTTGATAGAACCTAGTTAACTTATGGGCTGAGCTTGGTGGTTTATATAAGTTGAGCTACTGCTCTTTGTTTTAGGATGAAACCCAATTAACTTATGAGTTGGGCTTCCTGGTTGGTTAGGTCAAGTAGTATTTCTTAGCTCAGCAGAATAAGTTCTTTGATTTTCAGGATTCACTCGGAGGAAACAGCAGGACAGTAATGATTGGTAATATAAATTCTTCATATCTGTTGCTAATTTAGTTTACATTATGTACTCTATCATTACAATTTTTCGACACTATCTCTTCAGCATGCATAAGTCCAGCTGATATTAATGCTGAAGAAACTCTAAACACACTTAAGTATGCAAATCGTGCGCGCAACATTCAGAATAAACCAGTTGTAAGTTATCTTATTTCATTTTCTCTCTGTTGTTAAATACACTGTAGTAAGTTGCTCTATTCAAGATTTCTTTCAATTTGTTTGAAAAGGTTAATAGAGATCCTGTATCAAGTGAAATGATTAAAATGCGCCAACAACTTGAGTACTTGCAAGCAGAGCTTTGTGCTAGAGGGGGAGGTGCTTTATCAGATGAAGTGCAGGTATTATTGAGACACCTACTCTATGTTTTTAATTGATGAGTCGGCTGACTGTCTTTCTAAGAGAATATAATACCTTCAGAGCCTGAGGGACAAGATTGCACGTCTTGAAGCTTCTAATGAAGATCTTCGTCGTCAGCTCAATCACTATCGGAACAGAGGCACTAATTTGGAAAGTTGTGATACCTATAGTCAGGTATGCCATGGGTAAATCTATATTTGCTGTTCTTTTTGGTTCTTGATGTGCTCATAGATAGTAACAGTTAAATCTATATTAAATTTTGCATGCTGATAAGCCTACTTTTCTTGTTCCAGGATGATGAAACATGTTCCACGAGATCAGATGGGCTTGTAAGAGGTTTACAGGGCATGGAATCACCAGACTATCAAATGGGTGAAGTTGTGATGGGTATTGCTTTATGCTGGTTTGAATTTAAAAAATTGAATCGTCTTTAATTAAGAAATACCTGCTCACCTAATGCCCCATCCCACCCACCCATGTATTTTTACCAAAAGATCATGTTTAACATGATCTTTCTTCCTCGTGATTTATTTGATTTCTAGTTTGCATTACACCCTTCACGTAGAATATCATGTTTAACATGATCTTTCTTCCTCGTGATTTGTATGATTTCTAGTTTGCATTACACCCTTCACGTACTTGTCAATATAGCTGTCAACCGAGCGGGTTGGGTTCGGGTTATTTCTGTTTTGTGTCATTTCAGATAGGGTTGAAGTCGGTTTTGATGACCAATCGGGTTTGTGTGGTCGGGGATTTGTTGTTTGTAGAAATTTGGGTATGGGATCATAGTGGGTCATTTTCTGATTCGGATTTCGGTTGGGTTTAAATTAGGCGGATCAGGTCGGTTTTTTGTGTTGCCTTAATTTTTTACACCTCTACCTGTGATTGACACTTCTATGTGCAAAGCTGAAAGACGCTTTTCGCTGTTAAATGGATGTTACAGTTCTTTGTTCATTTTTTGTATTATCAACTTCATTGAGTGTTCTCATTGGTGTGAATTTTATTAGGTGATTCTAGAGAGATTGATGAAGAAGCCACCAAGGAGTGGGAGCATAAGGTTCTCCAAAATAATATGGACAGAGAATTACTTGAGTTAAATAAGCGCCTGGAGCAGAAGGAGGTATGCTTATATCCAGATTCTAAGGGGATACAACATGTCTATAACATAAATGCTGTTAATTATTTTACTTTTCTCTCGATACCTTGGAGGTACATAACTTCATATGCTTTTTTCTCTCTGCAGTCTGAGATGAAACTTTTTGAGATAGCTGACACGGAGACACTTAAGCAGCATTTTGGAAAGAAAATTCTGGAACTCGAGGATGAGAAGAAAACTGTGCAGGTTGGCTTCAAGTTTTGTGGCCTAGTCATTGTTTTTGTTACATGGAAACTGATTAATTATATGCATGGATTACTTGTAATTTGATATCCCCAATTCCAGCAAGAGAGGGACCGCTTGTTGGCTGAGATTGAAAATCTTGCTGCCTCATCTGATGGACAAACACAGAAATTTCAAGATGTTCATGCTCATAAATTAAAAGCACTTGAGGCACAGGTAAAACGCTGAACTTTTCTAATAATGCTCCAGTATACAAATCTGAAATTCATATGATTCACAGAGTATTCTATTGCTATACAAAATACACAGATTATGGATCTCAAGAAGAAACAAGAGAACCAGGTTCATCTGTTAAAGCAAAAACAGAAAAGTGAGGAAGCTGCAAAGCGCTTGCAAGAGGAAATACAATTCATTAAGGCACAGAAGGTTTGGCTCTCCACATTATATAGAAATTTTTTACTTATTTTTAGTCCCTACAACTAAATTGCTTCATAATGCATCATTAGGTTCAGCTGCAACACAAAATCAAACAAGAAGCAGAGCAATTTCGAGTATGGAAAGCCTCAAGAGAAAAGGAACTGTTGCAGGTATATTGTTCTTATGGTGTCTGCAGATACTTGTATATTATTGGGAAACAATAGAGCTTCACTTCATTTCAGAATAGATAGTTTCATATGTTAGCTTTAACTTTGAATCAAGTATTTTGTGAAACTAAATGAAGTTGGTTTATGCAGCTAAAGAAGGAGGGGAGAAGGAATGAGTATGAAAGGCATAAGCTTATGGCTTTGAATCAACGCCAGAAACTGGTGAGACTTTATGTTCTTCCGGTATTGATGCTTTGCTGTCTGATCAAGCCATTTTTTTTTTATTACAAACTCCAAAATTTGTCATTCACGTGTTTTTGATTTCTGTTAATTTCATTAGTTTTGGTAGATGAGTATCGGATTATCTTATCTTTTAGGTGCACCAAAATTTTCTGATCCATGATGACTGATGACATGATATTATCCTCACCTTTGATCAGGTTCTTCAGAGGAAAACAGAAGAGGCTGCAATGGCCACCAAGAGATTGAAGGAACTCCTAGAAGCCCGCAAATCTTCAACACGAGAGAACTCGGGTATTCACTTCTTGCAATTGCTGAAGTATCAACATTTAACACAAAGCATCAACAGATTCTTCGAAATAGTTTACTGCCATTATAATTAAGACACTATTACTAGGAATGGGTGTACAATTAATTTGTTATTTAATCAGCTTTCTGATTCCTGATGTCATACGTATATAATCCAGGTATGGCCAATGGGAATGCAACAAATGGGCATGTGCAGACCAATGAGAAATCCTTGCAGCGATGGCTTGACCATGAGCTGGAAGTTATGGTCAATGTTCACGAAGTCCGTTCTGAATACGAAAAGCAAACACAAGTGTATGCATGCTTTGGAATTTGAAATGAATTTTCCAGTTATTCAGTTAATAGATTTATCCAAAACTCTTACTGACAATCCTACCTTGTCCAGACGTGGTGCACTGGCAGAAGAGTTGGCTGTGTTGAAACAAGTGGATGACCTTGCTTCAAAGGGGCTTACTCCTCCAAAGGGGAAGAATGGTCTCTCCAGGTATATCAAGGATTGTTTTCTTTTTTCTGGAAAGTTTCATGTTATGATATAGTCTATACTAGGATGAGTTGGATATTATTGGTCTTGTGTGCAAGGGCAGTGAATTACTTTGAATTATATTCCAGCTTATTTGATGCCTTCAATTATTCTTTGTTGACAGAGTGTCATCTATGTCACCAAATGCAAGAATGGCAAGAATAGTTTCTCTTGAAAACATGCTTAGCATATCATCAAATTCACTTGTGGCAATGGCATCACAACTTTCAGAAGTTGAAGAACGGGACCGTACCTTTAGTAATCGCGGGCGCTGGAACCAACTACGCTCAATGGGAGATGCCAGGAGTTTGATGCAATATATGTTCAATTCTCTTGCAGATGCAAGGTGGCTGGACGAATATAATACATTACCAATTATCCTTTTATTGGTCATCATTTAAAAACAAAATTTACACTTGCGTGGAATCTTGAACCAATTATCCTTCCATATTGCAGTTTTAATATTCTTGCTTGCAAGTTGCATCCAAAATTCAAGATGCTGCAACTCTATTACTGTGCAGTATTTTTAAGCTTCAAGGGTCACAAGACCATGAGCAAGATTAATTTGTTTTCAAAATAAATGTTCTGTGTCCAATCAAGCTGTATAATGTTAATGCCAGTTCCTGTGTTTTTATGGACAAAGATAGCATGGTTCTAATTGTGGTATTCAACTGGATTTTCTCATAGAAAACTAACATTTGCAGCCCATACAACTGTGCAGGTGTCAATTGTATGACAATGTAAATGAGGTCAAGGAAATGAAAGAGCAAATGAAAGAACTCGTTGGCCTGCTGCGTCAAAGTGAAGCACGGAGGAGGGATATTGAAAAGGAGCTGAAAATGAGGGAGCATGCTGTTGCTATGGCTCTTGCCACATCAGATTTGGTCAGATCATCTTTTTTTTTAACTTCCCTTTTATTAAAGCATGACATTCTAATGTAGACGAGGTGCATATAGCATAGTTAATACTATGAGAGTGCAAAGAAACTGAACATGCTAGATTACCCTACATCAGCCTTCTGAGGTATGTTATACTGGAAATCTGCAGGGTAACTCTCAAGGTTCACTTAAACACTTGGCTGATGATACGTGTGATCCACTGTCTCCAATATCTGCACCTGCCCAGAAACAGTTAAAATACACTCCAGGCGTAGTTAATAGCCCAGTTAGGGAATCTGCAGCATTTGTTGACTCGAGAAAGGTTGATGTTCTTACCATTTATCTGCAACTGAGGATTTTCCGTGATGATTTACTTTGGATCAGCGGTTGTCTGTTTTATTTCTGCAGCTGGTACCCCTTGGGCAAGTATCCATGAAAAAATTAGCAGCAGTAGGGGGACAAGCTGGGAAGCTGTGGAGATGGAAGAGAAGTCACCACCAGTGGTTAGTACAATTCAAGTGGAAGTGGCAGAAGCCTTGGAGACTCTCAGAATGGATTAAGCACTGTGATGAGACAGTTATGAAATCAAAGCCTCGTCGAACTCCTGCCTTGACAGATATGAATCATATGATGTAAGTATCTGTCTGTCTGCACTGTTATTTTTGGCAACCCCTGTACAACACATGGCGATGGGGAAACTAGGGATACCCATGCAGGTTAGTTCATAATATCTCATCCCAATTAATATGCCAGAAAATTATTAATTATGTTTTGTTTAGTTTATCAAGATTTCAACTTTACAAGTATTCAGTTAATAAACATATATAACTCCTCACTTCAATTTTCTTGAGAAAATATTGGGTAGGAACCTAACTTAATGTCATTGAAAAAATTTCAGGTTAGCAAACTGCAAATGAGACGATCCAGATATGGGTTATTGTAAGATTGTTTTTTTGGAAGATTAGATACATGAAGCTAATATTCTAGTATTCTATGATTGTTGTGGTAATGAGGGCGTCTTGTAAAGTGTCTTAGTAATGATGCTCCAGATTGTTTTGTTGTAGTAAAGGAGAATTCCACAGAGTAGATAATTGGCACAACTGATGGCAGATGTAGAAAGGCTGTTCTCTTCGTTCAGTTGACGACAATGGCTTCTAACACCACGCTTCTTTTCTCTTGTTGTGAATAATTACCACTCTGAGGGAAGCAGTTTAGATGGATAAGTGTATCACAGGTGTTTATTCTTAGTTTTCTAGCTTTTCTTTGTGGCTTTACGGATAAATGTTGTGTTTGTTAGCTCGCATTGGGTGTGAGGAAAAGGATTTGATATTGTTATAGAATCAGGATTCTGCTGGTCTGTACTAAAGAATGCTGTTTTTCTCCTACCAAATTAGACTGATTGTATTGAGTAATTTGAGTGTGTTGTGATATATTTGTATGTAATCACAGTACTAATTTACAATGTATGATTTATTTGAATGTGGAGGGGTTCTGTTTCTTAGATTTCCTTTACAGCCTGTATACAATTTAAGGGGTTTTTGGTATTGATTCTATAGGATCAGAAATGAGAATAATTCATTTCGGAGAATTGATAGGCTGATTTCCGGTTCATTAACAAATTTGATTCTCGGTCATAAAGTCGCACCGAACTAAAATCGAAAGTCGCAGCCTAATTTTATTAAAAGTATGTCCAAAATCTGTCATTTCCAATTTCCTCTAAGTTTGTCCTTCATGTTCTATTTGCTCCAAAATTTGTCAATCTTCAATTTATCTGTCAAATATTGGTCACAAATTTGTCAACCTTCAATTTATCGGTAGTTTACGGGCTCAAATGAAATTTTAATTTTAAATTGTATTTATGAATTAAAACTCTAATCGGTAGGAATACATAAATTGATGTTATTTAACAATAAACTTGGCCGATGTACGATGAAAATCTATTTTGAAATGTTGAACACGTTGAGTTGTCTCACATTTGGAGCCGACGTGAAAACATGTTTAGAGGTCAACGTAGAAACAACCCTTTTACACTAGAAGTTATTGCGGGAAAAACGTTTCATGCTAGAAAACAACGTTTCATGCTAGAAGTCATTGTGGCATTAACATTTTTACGTCGGGGTGAATGTGGATATATCATTTTCATATTAGCCTCCGTTTTTACGTTGATTGTCACCGCATTTTACTTTTGTTCACGTCAAACATCATCATCGTGGGTAAACATTTATAATTTACGGTAAATTTAATATGGCGATGTTCATTTTTGGTGCGTCACAACTTTTTGTTATGTTTGACTCTTAGATAAAAATGAGGGTTTGAGAATCAAATCCTCATGCCAAGTTTATCGACCCAAACAGGTCCTTTTTTCTTTATAAGACTAAATTGTTTGAGAAACTAATCTGACAACATAAAATTTACTGTTACACATATCTTGCATATCTGGAAATAGAGAACCTCTAAATGGAGGCACAAAGGATGAGCAACTGGTACCTTGTGTGCCCAAGCACTCTAAGACAAGCCAATCTCATCTCTGAGTTGAACAAAAAACAAAATTGAAAGAGAGAAAAAGAATCAGGACTGACACCAGTAAGTATAATGTTCGTCCTTACGATTCATACTAACAAGTCCACCACATTTCAAGCAAATAAAGCTGCTTCCATCATTATATGCATCTAACATAATCTGGTTCCTACCAGATTCTGCCAGTATCGAAAACTTGTAGGCGTCAGAGTCCGCGCAAGAAGTAAACATGGGATTTTGTGCCAGTGTCTGTGCTGATATAGGAAGCGGCTCAGCCCTCCGAGGTTGGGCCTCGGCTAAGGCACACTCAGCAAAAAGAGAAGCCAGCTGATCAGCTTCAGAGCTTGCTTGAGAGTTGTTCCAATATAGTTCTCGAGCACGTTGCAGAACCTGAATCACCGCTACCTCCCCACCCTTGGCTCGTATCGCCATTACTACCTGCATGAGATGAGTGATCAGCCTTATATTCTCTTTCTTTAAGTCTAGTATATCGAAGCTCATTTGTGTCAAAGGAAGTGACAGTTTAGACAAGGATGAAATTGCATATCAAAATGTTCTATGTTCCTTTGTTTATTATTCATTCTCTATCCTTTATCCTGTCATTAATGATCACTCATGCCACACATGTCCCTCATTTTGTTTAGAATTTGAGAAGGGTGGTGTAGTTCATTCCTCTAAATTTTGCGAGCAATTGACACTGCAAAGTAGGGGTGGAAATGGGTCGGGACAGTTGACCCACTATACACAACTTAATCTGCCATGGAGAATTAGAAATCAGCAAAAGTTTAATTCAACTTTATAAATAATGATGTGATTAAACTATCTAAGACATAAATCCTTAGTTCCACCAATGATAAAAATCAACTATCATGCAAGTATTGTATGTTACATAATCTGATAATCGAACAAAAAAGTGATCTTGAAGAAGTAACTACATATACCTAAGATTTCATGGATGAAATGGATTTTGATGAGTGGGTTTATGGCTCTAATATGGGGAAATGTATTCCAGCACTCATCCATCACCAGTTTCACTCATTGTCCATATTTTCACCGTATTCAATTAAGTTGGTCACTCGCGGGTGATTTTTCTGCAAATGAAAATTCAAAAACGGCTTCCTTGTATATATTATTTTTGAGTAGAGAATCAACTGATATCCTTTTGCTGGATTATGCTCTACAGTATTCTCCCCCCAGTAATATGATTCTCGTCCTGTCCGACTTTTTTTCCTATACTTGCACAATTAAGGGTATCTTTCTCAGTTCTTGAATTCAATTCCTAATCTATACTTTCATCTATTTAAGAATCCAATTCATCTTAATCATTTCATAATAATCCGTAATAACAACCCCAATTCCTACGCAAATCCCTAAAATACTTCTTAGGTAAACGAACTCAAAGTGTCGACCTCAATCCTGAATCCAGTGACATAGAAGAGATAAAAAGAAATCAAATTGCAGATAATTCAAATTGATTCGCATGCAAGAAGGAAAAATTAATGATTGAATATGAAAAGCAAAGAATTGAAATTACCGCTTGAAGGGCCTGAGAGGGCTTCCCTTGATCGACGAGTTGGCGAGCCATCGTTAACAGGCCTCTGGCGTCTTGAACGGGGGTGGAGGCGGCAGCATTGGAGGGTTCGGCCTCCATCATATCCATGTCTGTAGAAGCATTCATGGCATCATCATTCGGCTAAAGCCCTAAGCTGGAAAAGCTCCTCCACTTCCACTCATTGCATCTCCATTTTGTAATTTGATTCTCAATTTGCAGGCATTGATTTGGAGACTTTTATTGGGCCTTTTGTTGGGCTTCTTGCTCAGAATAGGCGGCCCAACTCACGTAATTGAATTTTCCTTTTTCTCTCTGCCCGGAAATTAGAAAAGTATCTGACGCACACATCCTTTCAGGGGGAAACATCAAACATGTGAGCAAATGCAGACAGACAGACAATCACTGAGCGTACTACAAAGAGGTAACGTCTTTACAACATGACCAAAAAAGTAAACATCAGAGGACAGTTGGGCATATAGATCTTCTTTTCTAATTCTTCCTTGTTACCCTGGTTTTGCACCTATGATGAGGTCAAGATAAATGATTCTATAACAGCGCCAAAGCCATCAGGCAATCAACGTGCTCTGTATGTGCTTTTTTTTTTTTTTTTTTTTAAGAAAGTTGTTCAATGCACAAGGCGACAAGTGGATCGAAAGGTCGAAAAAATCGACAGACGAACTGACCGTCATGATAGATTTGTGAACGTTCTTAATAATTACGCTTCAATTTCAATAAGGTGTGTATAGTTGGTTCCAAACTTCTATTTTGTACACTTTATTCAAAAACAAACTTTGTCCTATTTGGTCTTTAGTGACTGACTCGTTCTCCTTTTCTTTGAAAATTTATTTGTTTTCAGGTCAACTTGATGCACTTTGTGTGTTTCTTTGATTTATTTTGTTAGAAGCTAACTATGATCGGTGCGTTTATATGATAAGTGTATTGTTAATGTTATCGGGTCCTACGAGAGCACATCATAACGAGCGGGTGAACTGGATCAGTTATAGTGAGAATTACATATAGGAATATATAGTGGAACGGGTATATTTTTCAGAAATACAAAATATATTATGAAGTTGGTTATTAATACTAAATAAGGATTTATTTCTATTAATTACTAAATACTAAACTTAATATATAAGGAGTTAAAATCAAACCCTAATACAAGAGTAGAATTCGGCATCTTCCTATACTAGTGCTTGGCCGATTTTTCCATACCCCAAAAAGTTCTCTCATAAGCCTTCATCCTTTATTATAGCAATCGAAAGTTAAGACGATCTTTATTTTTTATCTCGGGTGTACCAACTAGAGGAGTAACGTTTGAACTCTATATATTCTAAAAAGAGTTTTGAACATGCATCAAAAGATAATCCTTTTTCCGCTAGTCTAATATGATATGCATGATATGGTTGGTTTAGATATTTAGAAAGTTGTTTCCTAAAATTTCGTTTTTACACATATCAACCTGTTAAACGGCCTCTCCTTCTATAGCACGAGTTGGTCCCTTTGGCGCACGAGTATACTCCTTGCAAGTTGCAAGCTACTATGGTCATATAGACATTAGTCTCAAAGGGCTTCTCTACGCCAATTTTCTTATTATAATTTTGCAGAACATTGATATGATATGGATCTTTGATAATTAGAAAATGAACTCATCTTATGCCATCATAGTCTTGTAGCCTTTTACACCGAAGTCGATCAATCACACTGTTGTATAAACATAACTTTTACTAGTACATCCTCCCACTCTGCCACTCAAGTCTTACATATCCCCACCAAAAAGACAAAGAAAAAGGGCTTTCTCATGAATGATCGTCAAAATCAGTGTCTTCCACCAAAAAAGACTCTTTAATCTGTTGCAACATCTTCAGAACTTGGCACATTGTGGGCCTTTCATCAACTGACTTAACCCTACAAGCCATCCCCACTTGAAGTAACATGCCCACCCTACTCCCCTCCTCACCACCCTCATCATCCCTCGTCTTCCTCATCCACCTCACCATATCTTTCGGTGCCACGTATGGATGCTGACCTGGAGGCTTACCCGTCAGCAGCTCTAAAAGCAGCACCCCGAACGCGTAAACATCCGTCTTCGGCGTGGCTTCGTGGATCGACCCAAGCATTTCCGGGGCCTTATACCCAGACGAGTCTGGGTCTGGTTCATCGTAATTTAGGGTTAGCTCTGCTAGGCAATAGTCCGTAAGGCGGGCCTCGAAGTCCGAGCTGAGGAGGACATTGGAGGATTTGATGTTGCCATGGGCGAAGTTCCACACTTGGTGGATGTAGGAAAGGCCTTGTGCCACGTCTTCTGCTATTTTCAAGCATGATGTCCAATGTAACGGCTTTGCTCTCGTTGATTTAGATCCTGCAAAGCAACAATGGACATTCATTATGACAACTTAGTATCTAATCATTCAATCCACCTCTATTCCTACCTTTTAACCATTTCATGCAAAAGTTATAGCTTTTACTCCTTTAAGCAACCTTTAAGTGGTAGCTCAGATTGAACATAGCAACCAACCCACCACCATATTCACCATTTTGCATCTTAAAGTCAAGGTTCCTTTCTTGCTAACTAGGGGTGCATGTGAATTTCTCATCACTCTACTCTAAAAGTCTAAAGGGCCCCGTTTGGTTATAAGTTCGCAAACGGAAACAGAATGAAAACGAATCTAGTAATGTGGATGTCACTATTCAAATTTTATTGAATCATTTCATAAATTTTCATGAATAATGGTATACGTACGGACTTGATTCGTTTTTATTTCGTTTCCGAAGTTGGAAACAAAGGGGCCGTAAGTGTATTAAGGAGTACTAACCGTGAATGAGAGAAAAAATGCTGCCATTAGGCTCATAATCATACACCAAAAGTCTTTCTCCCCTCTCCTGGAAGTAGGCCCGTAGTGGCACCAGGTTCGGGTGCCTGAGCCCGCCCACTGTTCCCATGTGACGGAAGAACTCCTCCTTCCCTGCACTCACAACCTTGCTTCCGTCGAGCCTCTTCACGCACACAACCAAACTGCTATCGTCGTCAAGCACAGCCTTGTAAGTGGTCCCCACCGTCCCCCTACCAAGCAGCTCCGCCGAAGCTTTCATAAGCTTCTCCGCCGTGAACGGCTGTGATTGCGCTTCTCCGGCGAAGAACATCAGAGTCCCGCTTTTGGCCGCCTTAATCCCCTCCTCCACTGTCTTCACCTTCTCTTCTCTCTCCTCTTCAGTCCTCATCACCTCCGCCACCGCCTCCGCTACTTCGGAACCGCCTTCGAATTCTCTTCTGTTCTTCTCCTTAATTCTTTGTTTCTTCATCGCGATTGCGATACAAAACAATGTCAGGATTAACAAAAAGAAACCGATCGAAAACCCAAGGATCACGATTTTGCTATGGCGGTGCTTCTTTTTGTTCGTATGAGCCAGCTCCGCTCCCCGCAAGTCCGCATTCTGGCCTATCCCGGCGGCTGGAGGTTCCATCGCCGAGGATGGACCAAGGAATGGAAGTTTCAAGAAACATTCTCGATTGACAACGTCTCCGCAAAGGCTAGGGTTTAAAGCAAAAGAACTGGGACCGAATTTCTCTAAAACAGGGGTCGTTGGTACGGGACCAGAGAGATTATTCCCAGTGACGTTGAATGTCGACAGACTTGACTGATTAAGCGGAGGGATGGAGCCGTTGAAGCTGTTGAAATCGAGAAGGAGGGATCCGAGTCGATCGAGCCGAGTTAGCCATACCGGAATTGGACCAGTGAGGTTATTGTAGGACAAATCAAGCGTTCTGAGGCGATGAAGGGAGGAAATAGACAGCGGGAATTCGCCGGAGAAGTTATTGTGAGCTAGAAAGAAGGATTTAAGATTGACAAGGCTGGTGAGATCAGGGATATGACCAGAAAGCGAGTTATTTTGAAGAGATAGTACTCTGAGTTGGTCCAGCCGAGTGAGCGAATCTGCGTGGAAGAATCCTGCGAGGGGAAGATCTTGGACGACGAAGCGGAGCACCTTGTCGGCAGAGTCGCATTGGACGCCGGGCCAGGTACAGTGGGAGAAGGAGGAGTTGAATGGGAGGAGGTTATGTATATCGGCGTTGGATTTGAAAAGGAGGAGAGCTTGAGCGTCGGATGCAAAAGCGAGGTGATTTGAAACCAATGTCGAGAGGATGAAGAAGAAGAGATGAACGAAAATGGATGATCCGTTGAGCATTGTAAGAAACAGGGTAGAGGTAGAAAATGGATTAGGGCATTTTAAATGTGGGAGAGTGTCAGAGATTGGAGGTGACTGTGAACCAACGCCGATGATCTTTATTTGGGGAATCACGTGGTATACAACAGTAAATCACATTTTGAGTCATACATACTCTTCTTCTTCTCTTCCTTTACAGATGCAATCTACTCTACATACTTTATTATTATTTGGTTATTATTACTACTTTACTTCACCATTTTTGAAGCTTTATCGAAATCATATTTTTCAAGAGATTAATCATGATGTCATCATTTGTTCGGGCTGAACTCTGAAGCACTCCATTTCAACGCTCAAATAATTCCGGGTTTATAAACTAAATGAGTTTATATGGATTTATAGTTTATTTTCAGATTTTTATTTCCGGATGAGTTTATATAAATAAAGTAGATAAGATTGTTTACTTGGAGTTTACTTTTTAGTTTATTTTATTTCAAAACACTCTCATGCCCCTAAGAAAACCGAACAAACTAATCCCTGGTCTGAAAAGTTTGTTTTTGAGTGGTTTTTAAACCCATATAAACCCTTAGAGAAATAAACTAATTCTTAAGTAAACACCTATAAAAATTAAACTCAAGGTTTATAAACTAAATGAAACACAAATAAGCTACTAGTAAACTCTAATTATGTGTCTCACTAGTTTAATTGGCTCAGTTTATGATTTTTTTTTAATTAATTGTTTTTGAATACTTTGGTTAATAATAATAATATTGAATCAAAGAGTGAGAGGAGAGAATTGGACCGAGGTAAACGGGCCAAACTAAAATGAATAAATAAACTCCGGCCCTTTCTGGTTCAAATACCAATTGTGGGCCGAAGAAGAAATGGGTCGGGCACTTTGGGCTAATGCAATGCCAGTGTTGAATCTTACTTGAGTCATATTGCAAACAATCCCTCAGGCCCTTTTCTACCCAAATGCCACCCGTAGGCCCAAGCAGAAATGGGCCCGACGTTTTTTTAAAAATCTGGAATATCACTCAATTACTGAGATTAATTTTTTTTTATACTTATCGTCTCCTCTTAGAAAATGAAAGAAATGAAAGAATCGGGTTCAATAGACTTTTTTTTATTTTTTATATACGTTTTTATTTTGTATATTTTTTTAATTTTCCTAATTTTATCGATATAAAATTTTTTGAGTATACTTTTTAAATGAGTTCTTGTTATGGGTACTTTTAATAGAGTAATATTGGTAAAAGGTCTAATTAGTCATTTTGCCTAAATGAAATTATATACCACATGTAATACATATTGTATTTTTGTGTCTTTTATTCTTCTTTTGTTGTGCATCCACGATTTTTTTTACCTTTCGATCCATTAAACGATAAACCTATTTTCATCTTTTACATATATATATATATATATATATATAACAAATCATTAGATGGACGACCTTTTTGAAGAAAAATAAGTAATTAAACTTACGGTATTTTTATGTGAAAATTAAGAAAGATTGTGAATTAGTAGGAACTACGTCACGTTAGAATAAACACACTAATTACATAAGTCTCATCATAACTTATAAAGTTTATATGTTAGTCTTATGTACCGCGTAAAGTAGATACGGAAAATATATCCATGTATTTTATTATTCTATTATATAAGATCGGTTGCTCAAACTCTACTCATAAAAAAGTTGTGCTTCAACTCTCGTTTAGATTCTATACTAACAAAATATAATACATTTAAAGCCCATATAAAATTTAGTCTCAACAAGCTCATCTTAAGTATGATTAAAATAACGTTATAAGGACATTGTATTAGTTGAATTGCTCGTCTCAATAAATTATAAATTCATTTAAAATATAAAATTTAGTCTTATGTACTGCAACAACTGTAATGCCGAGTCAGTGTTGGAAGCGGAAGCAATTACATTGAGGTTTGGTCTTCAAAAGGCAAAAGATATTGGAATTACTTCTATCAAGATCGAAGGGGATAACCTGACGCTTATTAATTCGATCAACCAAATTTGGAAACCGTCATGATTATCAACGACATTTCGATTATTATTTTCAGTTTCCAAAGATTCACTCCTCAGCATGACTTTAGGGAGATTAACACGGTCGCGGAAAAGATTGCACAACACGGACACATTGAAGCACTTGAAGTTGAGGCAATCCCAGAAAACGTTCAAGATCTCATCCGAAAGGATACTTTAGGCCGATCGATTTCTAGAAATTAATCCTCTGAATAAGTGTAATGTTAAGGAGAACACACGAAAGAAGCATATGCAGAAAGAAGGCGAACACTACCAATGGCAAGAAAGTCATTTTAAATGACTAGTTTGCAAATTGCAATTAGTCCTCCAAGAAAACTAAATTACAATTTGCAACAAAGTCATATTTAAATAGGCATTATAGTGTGACTTCTAAGGTAGGGCATATATGACTATCATCAATAAAGTCTTCAACATAAAAAAAAGCGTATCATTATTGGGGCTCTGAAATTAAGATATTGTCCGCCATGTGCATCGATCGTATTACCCAAAGATACGGTCTTTTCTTGTAATTAATTATATTTAGATGTACATGTCAGGCTATACTGCTACCAATATCGCTTCTTTCTGCACTAATAAATTATTTAATGCTCCTCCCATCTCATCTAAACAACTAAACAATATTATTACCAAAAATTCAAATCCTCAACACTGCCACGTCATAAAGATTGCTTTTTTATTTTGAATATGTTCACTATACGACTTTGTTGTTTAATTTACTAATCATTAACTTGTAATTGTATAAAACTAATTTATTGTACACAATTTTCACTTATTTACTAGTAATAGTATGAGTTTGGTAAGTTGTTTTAAAAAAGGAGAAATAAATTAGTTTAATGAGGTGCTGGCAATAATGCTTATAGCAAGAATAGTCAACAATAAACATAACCAGTTCCCCACGAAATAACAAATACCAAGACAAGCAAATCGGAGTAAATGTAAATTAAAGAATACAGAAGCGACCTCCCCCATGTACAGACAAACTCAGCGTATTTCCATTATTTTAGGCTTGATTCTCCATCTCCGTGTCCATCGATTAAACATTTACAATTGCAAGATTGGGCATTTAACAAATGGAAGAAAACTTGAACAAGGAACCGGCGACATGGTGACGAGTTCAGTTCACCATCATGAATGACTGAAAGAGAATAAAGAAATCAAAATGCTTCTTCAACTTTGTAGTTAGTCAAATTAAGCCACCCGCCGATTTCTTGGGAGGCTGTGTTTGTAGTAATCTGAAAATCAAGAAAATAACATTCCGGCAAAAACGCTAAGAGATCGATCAGTGTGAATGGAGGGCTATGATGATTCAAGGACGAACTTCGAAACGACGCTGTTATGGGGGCCGCAGTGGTTGTGTTCGCCCTCGTAGATTACGTTTAACATCGACGGGTCGTCCAGAGCTCTCTCCACTTGCTTCCTCGCCGGGCAACCGGACCCGCTGCTGCATCTGTAGTATCCCCTGAAAGTCAATTCATTTATTTAAGACCCGACTTTAAAATTTAAATCTAATGCATTCAAAGGATGTGTACATATATACTCGAATTGATTAAGACCTGGGGTGAGGTGAACCCTTGATGAATTTCTGCCCGTATTTGCGCCAGGTGAAGTCGTCGGGAGGGACGTTTGCCCATGAGTAGTCATCCATCGGCATCGGCATATTCGCCATTTTCATGCTCACTGCTGGTACTCTTATGATCACCCTCTTCATCCTTGACTTTCTGTTCCACAGTCAACCCAAACGACGATTTATAAATTGTAATTATATAAAGAGAGAGTTTGATTTGACTGGGAATCGGAATTGGTGACTGTTTTTTTTTATTATGCATACCTGCAAAAGCCGCAGTGGCAACGGCCGGAAGTGCCGCCGGTGCACTTAGCTGGCCTCTCTGCAGACGTGCACGGCGGAGGTTTTGTGGCCGGTGACGAGTTCGGCATGATTGTTATTTGAAACCCGGGAGGAAAGGACGGCGTTACGGTGTCGGTAGTCGACGACGCGAAGTTGATAGTTGTTGACAACGGCTCTCTTCCGATTGATACCTTCGAGGATTTCCGGGAGGTTCTATTAATGTTGGTGGCTGCCGCGGAAACGTGTGGATTGCTCTCCAGGATCGTAATCGCGTTCGGATTTGATTTCTCCGGCAGCGTCTGTGGCGGACATACCGGATCCGACGGTGGCGATTGTGACGGAGGTTGATGGTCCAGCGTCTGTCGTTTTGACGGAGGTTGCGAGTTATTGGGTGGCCGGCTTTTGGAGGAGGGAGATGGACGGTGTCTAAAGCGGGCATGGCCAACCAACGTTTGCCGGTCGAGCAACGAGATAACTTTCTTGAAATTCTTGACTGCGAAATCTGCAAGAGGCTTATAATCATAATTTAGTAGTTGTTGATGGTCTTCTTGCTGAGATTGGTGGGAGAAGATACGTATTAGCTCCTCGACGCTCTCGAGGCCGGCGGCTGCGGCTTGATGGACTGCATTCTCCTGCATGGTCGCCGGAAAACTACCAACTGCCATAACTGTACAGTAGAAACATCACCGATCAATACCCATAAGTCATAACCTAATCAAATGATGATCGAAGATCTCACGAGTTGACTCGTCTACAACTTAATCTTGGGTGGGGAAGCTAAAATGGAAAGCAAAGCTATACTCTGAAGTTGGAAATATATATTTGGGCGTTGAGTCGATTTGATGGATGCTCTTCGTCAATTACTCAATGGACGGACATTCAAGTACTTGGACACGAAACGGGCTTCCGATGACTCGACCCGTATTGTCTTCTACTCTTTAGATCCACTCTACAACGCATGGTCCAATTACATTCATCCACGTGGTTCCTACTTTTCATACTTGTAAGCAAATTTAAAATAATGTTATTTTAATTAATGTAACCTATAAATAAATTATGAAATATATCAGCGTATTAGTTCTTTTTTTGATTCACTAGAAGTGTAGAAATAATTCTCGGAGGATGGAGAGTAAGATTGTCCAGGTTGAAGATGGAAGTTTTTTTGATTCACTAGAAGTGTGTTCCCTTTCTTTCTCCATCGCTCTTTTAGATTTATGATTCGCGCCATGCATACCCTGTTATCGCTCGAAATTGTGCTTCATTAAAGTGCATTGTAATTGCAAAATTATACCTTTTCTAGATTGTCGTTGTATTTGGAATTGTTCGATTTTGAATATGGATTTTGGTGAAGGCAAGAGAACTGGAAACGGATCCCCTCAGGGCGTGGATCAGCCCTAACGGAGAAAGGAACGGTAGAGATGGAGGCTAGCATCATGGATGGTACCAAGCGTCAATACGGTGCCGTTTCGGGTGTAACCACTGTTAAGAACCCAATCTCACCCGCCCGACCTGTCATTGACAAGTCTCCCCAATCCTACCTGGCCTTCTCCGGCGCTGAAGATTTTGCCCGTCAACAGGGAGTTGAACTTGTTGATAATTCCTATTTCATCACTGATGATAACACGGGGATGCTCAAATTGGCCAAAGAAGCCAACACAATTCAAGTCCCCAATATATATATAGAGTGCTAATAAGTTTTGTTGGTGGGTCAATGATCAGTTCGATTACCGGATTCCGGGAACAGAGCTGGAGCTGTGTGCAAAGGCAGCAGGCGACAAGCTGGCAATGAATGGGCTGCCAATAGAAGTGTACGCCCTAGAGACAGTGGGCTGCGTTGTGGTGGACAGGGAGGGGCGTTGCGCGGCTGCCACCTCAACAGGAGGGCTGATGAATAAGATGAGCGATCGGATTGCGGACTTATGCTTGTGAGGTGTGTACAAAATTATATTCCATTTGTCTCTTACTCAACACGCAACTTCAATGGATTTCACCGACTTTCTATGGTACCTATGATCTCTTTGTGCAATTCATAGCTTTATGTTCATATTAATGCGATATTTGATACCGAAGGTTGTTGACGGAAGCTCGGTTGCTAACATGTTCTTGTCTCTCATAGATGTACTCGTGACTCTTCCATGAGAGTATAACATCAATTAATAATCTATAACTAACTCGATTAGCCATACTCTGACGAGTCCTGATAATCAATGACAATCCACCACTTACACATCCAATGTAACAACAACTTATCAATTTCCAACCCTTTGATGTTTAACTAGGCCACATATATGACCGAAGACACAGTTAATCCAACTTAGTCGTTTGCATACCAACGCATGCACTAGAAGTACACACATAAACTCGTGTATGTTTGCATCAACTCCAAATTATAAACTACAACATCCTTAAACACTCATATGATACTATCTACTTAATAGCTGATGAGGGGAGATGTGCTGCAGTGGACGTCACAGGAATCAGAAAGCCTTTGTCTAGGGGATAATGTAGCAATGGCGACGGCATCAACTTCTTGTGTCATGATGTTCTTCCTCTTGGGGTTTTCAATTTGTACTCGCTCCTCTGAGACCTCAGCTATCGGGCTCAAATTCACTGTCTGCTGCTGCTTCATGCTTTGTGATATCATATCTTGTGCTTCTGCCACTATTGAGGGATCGTCTTCTGCAGCATAGAGTATTCTCTTCATAGCCTCAACAACCTGTGCCAGGAGAGCAAAATTAGCAGCAGTAACTCAAATTACTTTTATTGGGTTATAATCAGAAAGAATAGATGTCATACAGGTGAATTTTCAATCTCAGGATACTGGCACAGGATCTCAATATCTCTTAGCTTTGAGAAGTAGAAGTCCCTCTCTTTCTCCAAGCTATCCACTGACAACTTCAGCTCTGTGATCTATATCAAATTCATACATCAGCTTCCTAAACCTAATTAAAATACTCATCAAATATGATATTAATTGGCTTTATTTTAATTATTACCTGCTCCTCATATGCAGAAACAGGGATAGAGTTTGAAGGTTTAGAAGATTTGGGAGGTGGATCATTCTTGCGGGTGCCTTGAGAGGAGTGTGGTCTCGGTGCAGCATGATTAGGTTTGCTGGTGGGGTGAGAGGACGAAGTAGACTTCTTGCCTGCTTCTTTACAGCCTTTGCGTAATTCCCTCCTTTCAATTGGATTGTAACTGCCCGCCAACAACAATTGTCATCAGTCCACTAAATTACAATGCTATATAGCTTTCACTAGAGCTCAATATCTGAACTATGGTATTCACATCTGACCATTACAATATACGTTCTTAGATCTAGAACTGAATGGTTTGAAATTGACGACGCTTTAGGTTCTTCAGTGGTAGGTTTGCTCAGATTAATCTTTCTTCATACTCCGACTTCACATTTTTCGAACTACTAGTACTAGCATTTGGTAGAATTAAGATTTAATTTTAGACTAAGTTGCACAATCTGTAATTAGTAGCAAAAAGAGGAAAATTTTCTAGGGAATCGAGAAGGTTTACTTGTTCAAAAGGCCACCGTTGACAGAGTCACAGTATCTCTTCATCCACTGCATGAATTCCAGGTTATCTAAAGGCCTCCCTTTGATTAGCTTGTTCACGTCTATATGCTATACATCCATAAATTAGAAACAATCAAATTCACATAACAAATCACAATTTGTTCAGTAAACTAAGAAACATAGAAAGAAAGAGAAAGGACCTTGGTGATCTTCAGCTTGTTGAACACGTCCTGAAGAACCTTGTAATTCTGAATCATCTCGTACTCAGTCTTGGCGTCGAAATTGACCTTGTGCATCGGTACTACGCCTGGGTGAACTACATCCATCAATTGACACTGAACGGCACCAGATGCGGCCTGCAAAACACAAGATTCCGTTCAATTTCATTTGACAAGTTCAAACTCACCAGATCCAGTATTCGTAACCCTACAAAATAAGAACCTCTTCGACTTTAGATAGATTGAGACGGAGAGTGGAATTGATCCACGAAAGTATATCAGATCTCCCGACGAAGTAGGCAGAGTCCATGATCCCTATGTTGGCCGCCATTTCCCTTCTCTTTTTCTTCTGACTGTGATTTTGAATCTCTCTCCGCGTTCTTCTCTCCTTTCTCCTTTCTTTTCGTCCTTTTCTTATAGTGAATTTCAAATTTTGAGATGAGGCGGCTACTGGCTAGGTGACCGTTAGGCCCATATAAAGCCCGATTTGTGAATACTGTGTGGACCCGCTCCTTTTATGTATTGCCACTTCAAATCGGCCCAAACTTCACTCGAGTGAATACGGACGCTCCCGGCCTCTTATAAAAAAGTTGTTCACACTAAGGATCCGTTTGGAAGCGCTAGGAATCATTCCCGGTAACGGAATGATTCCGAATCAATCAAAAAATACGTTTGGTTAGAGGTCTTTTAACACATGAAAGTAATCCCATCATTTTCATTTCCTTTCCTAACCCTTATCCGATTCCATTCCGTTTTCATTCCAACACTCCAACCAAACGGGCACTAAATTATTATTGTTGGAATTTTTCATGGAGAATCAATAAACTAACATGAGTTTATGATCAACATGATGTCAAATAGGTATGAATTGAATCATAATCTTTCAATGAGTTTTGAGTATTTGAATTCGCGGTAAAGAATAATGTTTGATATAGTTGGTCTAAATTTATTCGAAAGAAAAGAGGTGTCTAATTCTACCATATAAAAAATGTTACAGTCTTACAACATTACGTTAGTAACGAATGTCACCTTTCCTTTAGTTTTTGTAGTCGGATGTGTTTTTTTTATTAAAGTGGTGCTTTCGTGAAAAATAATAAGAGTTAAGAAGTTGGCAATCGCGTTGCAAGACTAGGGATTTGTAAAAAAAAATAAAGAATCGAAGTTTATGACTTTGGGACAAGCCGAAAAAATAATGATTCTCTAGAACAAGCTAGTGAACATCAACCGAATGAAAAGTAGGACAACTCATAACATGTCAATGACCAACAAATATCTTAACATTTAACAAATTTAACAAATGTAATTGGGTCATTTGATTATTTGTCAATTCGAACCTGGATAATTTTTTGTTTAAATATATAACTAGTGATCGAGGTTTAGGGATTAAATTATATTTATATTTTAAATTAAAAAACTAATCATATACTATACAAAATAGGACGGACCTAGCGGGTCATCCCAAACATTTTTTGACGGGACGAGGTTGCTATTTTTGCATGAAATTACGTCTTGATCGGGATGAGATCGATACGGGATTGAAATTTTCAGAATTTGTACCCACCCCTAGGTACGATAGTAAGAGATCAAATATTTATAACTTTTCCACCAAAAACCCTAAAAATGCGAACATTATGAATATAAATTACAAAATAAAAATTATACATATAATACAATAAATCAAAAAACGAATACATAAAATATGGAGCGACGAGTGGATGATTATAACATTTCCTTCTATTGATATTCTAACGTCCGCACTAGAAAGTGAATTTTTATAACATCCATAATATATAAAGAATCACTTTTCCATTTCCTATTATTAAGAAAAAAGAATTAACATCATGCATGCATCACATTCTTGATTCTTCATTTCCTGCCGTTTATATGGTAAAGGAATATTTGTTTGAATTTTGTTAACAAAAAAATAATTATAACGAATTTGAGCTTACATAGATTGAAGATCGGTGGAGGAATTGGTCAGTGGCAATAAATGGATTTATGGAACGGAAATTTTTAGGCAGAACAAAGCTAGAAGCTTATAGCCGACGGTTGAATTGGACAGTGATCTTGCAGTGGGTGGATGATTGAAACCGCCGTCCGATTCTTCGCCTGAAATATTCACCCCTCTAATGAGGTCGAGCGGTGAAACTCTCACCCTTCAACCGTATTTGTCGTATGAAGTGAGTGGAACAACTGAAACTTTTAGTGTTCACGAAATTATTATTATTATTATTATTATTATTATTATTATTATTATTATTGATGGAACTCCGAATATGTCAACGCTATTTAGGATGTGATGTTACATATAAGTTTGAGGAGCAATTCTTATGGTTTAATAGAAACTTTGACCCTAAATTGGGACCCAAAAAGTTACAAATCCAACTCAATAACTAGTAGAGTGTCAGGTTGTATTTGGTAGATTCTTAAAAATTATTGGAAAATTTTGAGAATCTTAAAAATTTATTGGATATTTATCATTAAACGACATTTTTGTGAAGATTAGAGTCTCGTTACACTTTCAAATAGGCTTTTTAAAAAGATTTTTCTAGTAACCTATAAAAAACGTTTTTTTAATATTAGATTTTCAATTAACTTTCAATAATTTTGGTTGGAGCGGTGGAATGGAAACGGAATAGAATCGAATAAGGATAGAGAAAGGAAATGGAATGAATGAGATTACTTTTATGTGTTAAAAATCTCTAACTAAACATAGTTTTTGATTGATTCGGAATCATTCCGTTACCGGAAATGATTCTCGGTGCTTCCAAACGGGCCCTAAGAGTATTTTAGTATTTAGACCCATTAGAACTCTATAACCAAAAACCCCAACTGTTGCTGGAAACCATTTTATTTTCGGGGTTAAACTTATACCTGGGTTGATTCGGGTCAACCTCTTATATCCATAGTTTTGGATGCGGAATTGTTAATTTCAAGGACATGGTTATATTAATACAACAACAATGTGTATTTCGACCGCACGGCATGAACGTTGGTCAAACTATTTTTTTTCCTTCAATTTTATACTAGGGTCTGTTTACTTGTAGATTAGATTATTTTCAAATTTATTAATTACCTCTTGTCAAACACACCCTAAATGATTTTATATGGGTTTATAGTTTATTTTCAAATTTATTTCTTGATGGGTTTATATAAATAAACTAGATAAGATTGTTTAATTGCAGTTTATTTTACTTTAAAAGACTCTCATGCCCCTACAAAAACCGAATAATAACGTTGAATATCCAAGAATGAACATATAATATCAAGATGGAAAACCACAAGGCCAAAATCGAGTTTTAAACAAAAATAAACTCATAGAAGCAAAAATAAACTCATTTTTGCCGACGATCTGCTACTGCTTAGTCGGGGCGACAGTACTTCAATTAAGATCCTGAAAGATTCCATGGATGACTTTGGGAAGGCATCCGGACTCATGATCAATGGGGCTAAATCCCTCCTATTCACTGGAGGCATGGAGAATGACGAAATTGCTAGGGCAAAACACATTACTGGTATGTCTACTGGTACTCTCCCTTTTCTCTATCTGGGAATCCCAATTGGGAGTAGTAGGCTTATTGTTCAGGACTATCTCCCGCTGATTCATCGGGTTACTAATCGCATACACTCCTGGAGTGCGAAAGCGCTCTCTTACGCCGGAAGGGCATAATTGGTCAAGTCGGTTCTATTCTCAATTAGCCACCACTGGTGCTCCTTGTTCCTGCTGCCGGCTAAGATCATCCACATGATCAATAACCTTATCAGATCCTACTTCTGGTCTGGAGTAGCGAATTGTCGTCGATCCCTTATTGCCTGGCATGATATTTGCTCTCCAAAAGCTAATGGTGGGCTGGGATTCCCGGATCTTCATACTAGGAACAAGGTCTCCCTCGCTCGTTTGATCTATGACCTCGCCCAGGATGATCATAACGTATGGACGATGTGGATTTCCAAACATTTGATCAAACGAGGTTATTGTATCTGGAACTGCTCGGCCAAAATTCACCACAGCCACCATTGGAAGACTCTCCTTAAGATCCGGGATGCTATCCCCACCAACCATTCGGGTAGTCAGAGTGTTACCTTATCTAACCCTAATGGGGCCTTATCTAACCCTAATGGGGCCTTCTCGCGGAAAAAAGCCTACGCAATCTTCAAACCCCAGATCAATCCAAGTGCACCGAATCCCTTCATGGCTATCTGGCTCCCATCAAACACGCCTAAGAGCAGTTATATTGCATGGATCGCCTCGCTCCACCGGCTTCCCACTCTTGACAGAATCAAAGCCTGGAACCCCAATGTTAATGATACCAGTAAACTTTGTACTTGTGCTATTGAGAGTGGTGACCACCTTTGGAACCATTGCAGTTACGGTTCCCTCGTTCTCGATATCATCTCCAGATGGACCCATACTCCATACCCGGCGCCTTACCTGGGGCGTATCTAGACGTGGCTTAGCTCCTGCACTGATGCCAACCCAAAGCTCCTAGACAGGGTCCGCATTGCCACCATTCTTTCCTACGTTTACCATGTATGGAAGGCTAGGAACAATCTTCTCTTCAACAACACCTTTACTCGTGCTGTGGACTGTGCTAGTATGATTATCAAGACCACTAAGCTCTATTTTGAAGCAAAATGGAAAGACCGATCTGCTACTACCACTCTTGCTGCTCAAATGCTCCACCTTAACCTTACTTGAATTTGCTGTTCTGTTGCTATATGTTATTACCCCTTGATCTTGATTAAAGCTTCTGTAACCTCCAGTACATTCTTGATTCAATACAAATTAACATTTCAAAAAAAAAAAAAAAAAACTTTGGTCTGAAAAGTTTATTTTTGAGTGGTTTATAAACCCATATAAACCCTTAGAGAAATAAACTAATCCCTAAGTAAACACATACAATAATTAAACTTAGATTTATAAACTAAATAAAACACAAATAATCTACAAGTAAACACGCCCTTAGTATGATATTTTAAAAAGCTCGCTTGGGAGTGTGGATACCGACAAGTTACCATCGAATCGGACTCAACTAGCTATCTCGCTCTTTGGGAGGAGGGTTTCTCGGTGCCATCCTCTTTCTAGTTTGGTGTGTAGATGCCAAGACTTAATCAGAAGGGACTGGAGTATCCAGTTGCGGCATGCCTTCCGCGAGGCGAATAAAGTAGCGGACTTTCTTGCTAGTATTGCGTTCGATTTCCCTGTTGGTCTAAGTGTATTGTTTGTCCCTCCCGAGGGAGCAGTTGACCTTTTGCCCCATGATGTAAGGGGTTAGGTTATTTCCCGAGTGATTACTACTTGACCTTCTTTTTTATTTATTTATAAAAAACGCGTTCAAATGCGTCGGAGACCACCGACTCTCTTTCGCACCAAAAAAAAACTGAAATTTTAAATATTTTTATATTATATGTGATTTGTATTTCATATTTAATAAATATCGGCATTAAGAATAACAAAAAAAATTTTATTCACGTTGTACACATACTAACTACGTATTAGAATATTAGTATTACTTGTACCCAATATATGGATTCTTTATCCTAATATTTATATTTTACATACTAAATAACATTTACATTTAATTATAATTTTTTATATTGGAATTTTGTCCATAACACGTTAAGAACTTAACGTGGTACTCCACGAGCCAATCAGCCAAGGTAACCCTGCTAGAGATTTCTTATACGTAAATATTCGTTTTTCGAAGGACATAAGCAATACGTTCTTCTTTAACGTATTGTACATTTGTCATTGTTATTCATCATACAACACCACTTGAAATCATCAAAATAAACTAGTAAAAATACATGGAATTAACCCTAGCTCATCTTACATGGCTCAACTTATTGGTACGCCTTTTGCCTTAAAAATGTGATTCGTGTCAAATCCTAGAGAGGACATCCAGCATGCAAGAACGTGGCGTGCAGAGCGCCTTCAAAGGACTCCTCTTAGGCATAGTAATCCCGCCGCCTTCCTCCTCCATATCCACCTCTCCACCCTCCACATTCTCCCACTCAAACCCTTGAATCATAGTAGCAAGCGCCAACGCCACCATCCTGACGCCCAAGTTCGCCCCAGGGCACGCTCTCCTCCCCACACCGAACGGCATAAACTTAAACCCGTCGCGATTCCCCTCCACGCCTTCAAACCTCTCGGGCCGAAACTCCAACGGTTCCGGCCATACCTCCGGGTTCCGGTGCAGCGCCCACGCGTTCACCACCAGCACTGTGCCCTTCGGGACGCGGTATCCGTCGATAGTTGTTTCCGAGGTCGAGTAGTGTGGGATGAGTAGAGACACCACCGGGTAGAGACGGAGGGTTTCGTAGATTATGCATCGGAGGTACGGGAGGTTCGAAAGGTCGGAATCTTCTACGAGGCGCGTTGTGGGTACGTGCGCGTCGATTTCGGCTCGGGCTTTGTTGAGGATTGTTGGGTGGTTCAGGAGGAGTGACATAGCCCACTCCATTGTGCGTGCTGATGTGTCTGTACCCGCTGTGTACATCACCTGATCTCAAAAAGCATATGATTATTATAACATAATGATTAGTCTAATCATTATATAAAAAAGTAATTACCAGCAGGATTCCTTTGAGGATATGGTCAGTATAGTATTGAGGGTCAGCCTTCTGCAGAGCCAAGAGCTCTTCCACCATGAAAGGCTTTCTTTCAACTCCATTCTCGTTGACTTGATGATTCGTCGTCTTCTTGAACTCATCAAGCAAACCCTGCAGATACTCATCCCTCTTCCGATTAAGCTCCAAGAAGCTCTTCTCCATCCCCTCGTACCCGACCCACCTTAGAAATGGAAGAAAATCATGCATCGTCATGAAAGCCGTGGGCTTAAAAACATCATCATCCTTAGGTCCATAGTCATCCCATCTCTTCCCACTCACGATACGCACCATAACGTTCCTTACGAGCCTTAAAAACGCAGCGTTTAAGTCTGCTTTGACCTGGATCTGGTTACCCTTTAGGAGCATCTCTCGGGTAATGAAACGGATTTCCTCTTGCCGGATTCCCGCCAGCTGGTTAATGCGGTTGGGGGAGAGGGCTTCCAGGGTGATGAGTCGGCGGAGGTTGCGCCATAGGTCGCCATACGGGGCCCACGGGGTGATCGAGAAGTCATAGCCCAATACTTGGCCCACCATGAAGTTGGGCCTGTTGGCGAATATGACGTCGTTCTTCGTCAGGCACTGCTCCGCCGCACGAGGGGAGGAGACCACGAGGACGGGGCAACTTCCCAGACGGAGGTAGAGGGTTGGCCCATATTGGTTCGCTAGCTCCTCCAGGGAGCGGTGGTAGTAGTCTCGCTTTAGGAGGTGGAGGTGGCCAATGATCGGCAGGCCCGGTGGGCTTGGTGGGAGGTTGGAATTCTTAGTGATTTTGCGGTTTCGTTTGAAGAGGAGGAAAAGGATGGATGCAGAGAGGATAATGTAGAAGATCATCATCTCGGAAAACTCCATGATCGATTGTGTGTGTTTAAATGTTATGGATTGAGCAAACTTACTAATTTGCAAGCAGACGAGTTTGATGAATACTAGTGAGAAGTTACGAGATTTTATATGGCTGCGGATCGGTCCACCTTTTGTCTTATGTGGCGCCTACAATAATTACGTAGCATATTGTGCTATGTCCTTTCGAACGAATAAAAATTAAACATCTCAGACACACTTTTGTGTGTGTTTAACTTTTTTAACGTATCAATAAAAAATATACAATTTGAGTTTTACTGTTTCTCAAATGTAAGTATATTTATAAGTTGAATTAAAACTTAATTTCGAGTTAATGAGCATACATTTTATTATTTGTCTTGTTTAGTTCAAATAACAAAACGAAATCTTACTATCTTTTCAATGTTGACCTCTCATAAGTTACAACGATCCAACTCAAAGTGCGCCACAGGTCACAACTGTGACGACACGATAAAAGGACGATGGTATACGTAAGTAGAATGACATCACTTGGCTGATGTCAGCGAATTCGTGTTAGTTTGCATGGAGAAAACGTCAGTGGCTATGTCAGAGACACCGCATGGCGACGGTATGGTGTATAGCGCCGCTGGTGGGCTGAGCCAGTGCTACAGGCATCTGATTCTCTACCCAATACCTACGTTTCAGATAATAGAGCACCGCAAATTTTCATTTGTCACTTATATATCACTTAGTCAAAGCACGATACAGACGGACCGGCAGAGCGAGGGTCGAGGGTCGTCTGCGTACGAGCGCACATGTGCATTAGACTCAAACCCAGCACATAAACTCGATGAGGTTTCATCCTAAAACCAATTTTTAATAGGAGGAGTAGCCCACCGTCTTTATATACTAGGTTCGGAGTGTCCTCATCTTTCGATGTAGGACCTTATTATCTCCAACACACTTCCAATGAACCGAAGGGGAGTGAATGATAAGTTCAGGTAACTACAAATTACACTTTTACTAGCACGTCAGTTTGATTTCAACTCCGAAAATGAAAAGGAGCTAATCCAATAAACTCAAAATCTATAAGTTACTTTAGAATTTTTCACAAAATTGTGTTTCCCTTTATTTTGTTGTGATAAAATTACTCAAGCGGTACCATAACTTCCAAATCATACGGAATGATTCCAAAACTTTGAATAAGGGTATATGATAGATTATGTTAAATATCACACAACTGGTAGAAATAGAACCACAAATTCATTAACTTTAGTGTGATCCTTTATATATATGATTACAAGAGAATCAAATAAAATAAATAGTAAACATCAAATAAAATATAAACTAACATATAATACATAGATAATATCCTTATTATTTTATAAATTATATTCAAATATTTTAACCAAAAGTTATAACCCAAATTTTCTTTGAGACAATTTGATTTACTAGGCTTTTTCTAGTTTTGTGTTTAGTAAATGTACCCCTTGAGAGAAGAGTGTGTAGAGTTTGAGAATAAATACAAAAGGTTGGGGTATATTTACTTAATTGAAATATTAAAAAACCTAGTTACTACTATGGTTTTTCAAAAAGCCTAGTTACTAAAATTACCCATTTTCTTTTGAATCGAAAGTTCATATAAGTTGGTTAAGGTTCAGCTTTGACGGCGACATTGTTTGTGACATAAACAAGAATATTGTAACATGGGTGGAGTAAAACATTTTAAAGGCATAGACTTTAAGCGTTTCACATATAGACATGTGCTGCGTCTAATAAACTAACTTTCAAACAGTTATTGCGCCCGTCAATGCGGGGCAACGAGAGCCGAGACGTGTGACTAAACTTAATGACGCTCTCTACAAATGAATTATTAATATGCCAATAGCTAACTATTATTCAACACATGAAATAAACTGACCTTAAAGGATATTTAAGCATACAAGGCACCGGGAGTGGATAATTTTCAATCCGTGGTCTACCAGAGATGTTATTCTATTGTGGGTGCATCCATGAGTGTCGAGATTTTTTTTATTCAAAGGTAAGGGAAGGATTTAATTATATTTTAATTAGCCTAATTGTTAAAGTTGGTAAACCGGAGCGTATCAACCAACAAAGTGATAACTTGTGTAATGTTAGATATAAGATAATCAATAAAATCCTAGTTTAGGTCCAAGAGATTATAAAGTTGATTATGGGTCCTACACAAGAAAGTTTCATTCAAGTAGATAGTTCTCATGCAAGAGGTTGTTCACGATAAGGAAAAAGAAAACTAGGAAAAAGTTGATACTTTTTAAACTAGACTTGGAGAAAGTTTACGATAAACTCCGCTGGGACTTCGTTGAAGATACTCTTACCGTGGCGGGTTTTTGTACTATCTGGATAGATATGATACATACTTGCATATACTCTACAAGAATGCAAGTCTTATGGAATGGAGAACTAATATAACCACCCAATTTGTACTTACAAGGGGTTTGAGATAAGGAAATCCGCTCTCACCCTGTCTATTTCTTCTTTGTATGGAGAGACTAAGTCACCTCATACACGAGACTGTTGATTCAGGAGGTTGGAAACCCTTTATTTATCTCGAGAAGGGACAACTTTCCCCCATTGTTTTTTTTTTTTGCGAATGACATCTCTCTTTAAAGCGATTGGTGAACAGATCGACTTAGAACGTTAAGGGTTGCCTAAGATAATTTGGTGTAGTATTGGGGTTACGTATTAGCTTGGAAAAGTCTAAAGTTTTTGTGACCCCAACTGTGAACTTTGAGTTGAAATACAGACTACAAAGCAATGGTGGGGTCACTATCACGTCCAATCTAGTTAACTACCTAGGTGTTCCCTTGTTGTAGAAATAGATTGCAAAGGCTGATTTTGCATATCTCCTTGATAAGATTAAGAGCAGACTTTGTGTTGAGATCCTTTTTAATTCTATTTTGTGTGTATTGTAAAGTTTTGGACTATATTTTGTAAATTCTTATAAAAGCTGGGAGGCTTTTGTTATTTGGATGTTTTGTGGCTGCTCGGCTAAAGAGAGCAGAAGAGAGTAGAAGTTTGTACTTGCTGTAATAGTCTTTTACGCAACACTATTATTTATGTGTTGGGCTTTCATCAAATAGAAGCTGTAAGTGGCCAGTTGAATGTTTTTTTGGCTCTCCAAAAATCAAAACCCCACAGCCAAAGAAAAAGAAGGCTTGCGGCATTTTGAGTGAGGAAGGAGTATCACACGGCTGCAAAATACAAGTCTAGTGCAGCTTACACATACTCAGAGAGCACGGAAACAGAAGAAAAAAAGGAGAGAGCGACACAAAAAGAAACAAAACGAAAGAGAGAAGACGAGAGAAAACACAAGATTGAAGGCACAAATTCGAGAAAGAGAGAAGGGTGTCAAGGACGACGGAGCATGACGGTTTCACCGACGAATCTCAGGAGCCTTTTTTGCTTTCTATTATATTTGTAGATCTTATTTGTTTTCATTTTTTAATTCATATAGTTCGTTGCACACCGGATCTTTCTAAAGGCCAATCTCGTGTTTGTTTGGTTTGGAACGAGATCAATCTAGATCCATTCTTGCATGTTTGTTTGATTCGAAATCTGACCTAAATCGCATATGATTGAAAACGAAATAACAAAGTGGTATTAGAGCCTTGTTTCTTGTTTGATTTTGCCAGAGTTAGATAGAGGGTAATGGGTTATGTTATACTCTGATAATTACACCTCAAGATGAGAGTTGTTGATGCTTATGGATAGGATTAGGAGTAGAGTTACCTTATCTTGATTTATGTGTTGTTATGGTTTAGTTATTACATATTTATATTGTATATATTTGTTTAGCTTGCTTGTTTTTTGTTGATGTTATCCACTTATTAGTTTACTTTATATTTATATACCTGTATTTAGAATATTATTACTTATAGATTGATTTTCGTGTCCCTTATGTGATACATACGAGTTTAATATGACTCTGGAGCTTATACTATGGTTCCCCTATTGTTGTTTTATGACTTTGTTCAGGTTTTGGACTTGCCTTGTAGACTATCTTCCGGAAGATGATGTACAACCGGACTTATGTGTGCCTTAAGACCTTGTGATGGTTGTGGTGCCTTGGTCTCGGGTTTTTTGGTTGTTAAGTTTGAGTCGTGGGGAAGGTTGCCTTGTTTTTCGTTTTCATGGTTTCAAGTCAGCATTAACTAATTTGGTTTGAGAATAACGGTAGGATGTTTTATTTTATATTTGTCGTGCTCTTGTTGGAAGATCCAAAAGAGAAATTGTTGTCATACTAATTCTGGTGGATCCACGGTGTGAATTACGTCCTAGTGACACCTCGGGTACCAAATCCGGAGCATTACAACAAATGCTAATTGACTTAGTTAACACTTGGACACACTAAAGCACATACTTGAAAGTCTAAAGTTCAACACGTGGTTTGCGTCCTAGTGACACCTCGGACACCAAATCCGGATCATTACAACAAATACTAATAGACCTAGTTAACACTTAGACAGACTAACGCACATGCTTGAAAGTCTAAAGTTCAACACATAAACCCAATGATTTCAATCCTAAAACAATCGGCATGCACTAGGAGGTGTAGTCAATGGATCTTAAATACTAAATTTGGAAATTTCCAATTTAAATACGAAAATTCATTATCTCCATCACAATAGCCTCGGAGTGCCCAAACCCTAACCTTTTCTCTACCGGTGGATATTGTGGATCAGAGCAAAATTTTCCACTAACACTAATTCTTAGAAGGTCGACCGGTCTAATACGTGAAAGAAATACACACCAAAATGAAAATAAGCATATATCGAACAAACGTAACTAAGTCGGTAGCGCTATGTAGCCTACAGCGGAGATAGCAAAGTTGGCATAGAAGCACGAGGACTACAAATTGCAAGCAGGTGGTGAGTTCTGCTCATAGTAAGCGCACTCCCGAACTCATCCATATCGACAGCCCCGCCATCGACGCTCTTCCAATCAAAACACTGAATCCACGTGGCGAGTGTGAGCATAACTGTCCTCATTGCCATATTTGAGCCAGGGCAAGCCCTTCTCCCCACACCGAACGCAACAAACTTGTAGCTGGAAGCACCAGCGTCTCCCTCGAACCTCTCGGGCCTGAACGCAAGTGGCTCTTCCCAAACTCCCGGGTCTCGGTGCAGCGCCCACGCGTTCACCAGTAACACTGTGCCCTTGGGGACGTGGTAGCCCAACACGGTCGAGTCGGCTGAGGAAAAGTGCGGCACAAGGAGCGGGCCAACCGGGTAGAGGCGGAGCGTCTCGTTGAAAATGCAACGGAGGTAGGGGAGACTCGGGAGGTCGGAGTCGTCAACTAGGCGCGAGCTTCCTACGTGGCTATCAATTTCAGCTCGGGCCTTGCGGAAGACGGCTGGGTGGTTGAGGAGGAGCGACATCGCCCATTCCATGGTGTTGGCTGAGGTGTCGGTTCCTGCTGTTAGCATCGCCTGCCAAAAATTCATTATTCACACGCGTTGCTAACAAATTTCAAATTAGACTTGACAGTGATGTGGTTAATTAGATATTACTTGAAATTTCTGCCTCAAAACTATGTTTAAATGCATCTCAATCATCATTAGTTCTTGTTTAAAATAAAATTAATGTAAAAATATTTTGAAGTAGTGCCTCAAATGAATGTGAGGTGTGAATGCCTTAAATGAAGGTGAGATGTGTATCGATCTCATCCGGATGTTTTTATCTATCCTCCATCTTATCTGAAGGAATTGTGTCCTTTATCCAAGGTGCAATTACTGATGATGAGATAGGACATTAAATATAGGGATATATATAATCCGATAATATTAGGGGTCATGGCGTTTTGCTAGAAGCTAACCATGATCGGTACATTTATATGATAAAATGTGTTGCTAGTATTATTGGGTCCTACGAGGTCACACCATAACGAGTAGGAGAACTGAATCAATTAATGAGAGAATTACCATATAGGAGTATATGGTGGAAAAGGATATATTTTGTAGGAGTACAAAATATATTTTGGAGTTGGTAATTAATAATAGATAAGGGATTATTTATTTATTAATTACTGAACATATATCTTATATTTTTAAGGTCGGGCTTTTTAATAGTTAAAAAGCCCAACCCTAAATATATATATATTCGATCGATTAGAGGATTTGACGTATAAAAAAAACGATCAGCCGTTTATCACGATACTTCTTCCCTTTCGATCCCTCTCTCAAAAAAGCTTCATCCTTTGTACTAGCAATCGAAGGTTAAGGCGATTCTTGTTCAATCTCGGGTGGACCAACTAGAGGAGTAACACTTGGGACTCTACATATCCGTGAAGGAGTTATTGAACACGCATCAAAAGGTATTCCTTTTTTCCTTATCTAATTTATTATGCATGCGATCCTTGTTTAGATGTTTAGGAAATTGTTTCCTGAAATTCCGCTTTTACACATCTAAAATCCCAACAGTGGTATCAGAGCCTCTTGCATAAATTGATTAGATCAAATTAAAAAGGCCATGTTTGATGCATGTATTGATTGTTTTATTTCGATTATGAAAAAGATTGTTTGTATGGATTAATTTGTATGATTAGATAAAGGTGCGAAATTGATTGCTTAATGATGATTAAGCAAAACTAATTTGATTAGTTAATTAATGAAATTGTTTCATGAATATTACGGCAATAGCTTACGTACGTTACTCATGGTGATTAGTTAATATTGCTAATGATGATTAAACAAATGCTTAATAAGATTAAGCAAGTTACACTTTGTTACACTTACATGCCAAAAGTTAAAGTCACGTACGGCATTAGGGTTTTTTCTTTTTCAATATTTTTATTTTTTTTGGGTTTTTATATTATTAATTTTATTAATTATCAAATATGATTAGTTAATGATCTAAATAATAATATTTATTTCCTAAAAGATATTATATGAGATATTCTATCTAGATAAATATGATTTATCAAGTTGGAAATAAATAAATTTAATTTGTTAAGATATGAGATATTTTAACTTAGTTACATTATATCCTAAAATAAAATAAAATAAACAAAAGATATTATATATGATATGATATCTAGATAAATATGATTTATCAAGTTGAAAATAAATAAATTTAATTTGTTAAGATATGAGATATTTTAACTTAGTTAAATTATACCCTAAAATAAAAAAATAAAAAAAAAAAGATTTGCTTCCTAAAAGATATTATATGAGATATTATATCTAGATAAATATGATTTATCAAGATGGAAACAAATAAATTTAAATTTGTTAAGATATGAGATATTTTAACTTAGTTAAATTATATCTTAAAATTAAAAGATATTATATGAGATATTCTATCTAGATAAATATGATTTATTTTCCTTTTTGAAATAATTTTTTTTTTTAGGATAAATATGATTTATCTTATTTGGAGATTATAATTTAATTATATTAGGATATATGATATCTTACTTAATTAAATTTTATCTTAAAATAAAAGATGCCCACCTTTTATGGAAAATTGCTTATTTATGTATGAGGTCTTAATTTAGAAATGTTCTAAATTTTGACAAGTTACTAAAATAATAAATATGTCTAATCTTAGCAATGATCTAACATTAGAAACGTTCTAATATTAGCTAGTTACTAATTTTAGAAAGTTACCATAAATAGAAAGATACTAATTTTGGAAAGGTTCCGAATTTAGAAAATTTACACCTTTAGCATTTTAATGATTAATATATGATATTAATACCATACACAATATGATTGATTAAAACAATACCGGAAAGGAGTTTCCAATTCTATATATTTTTTTTTATGTGATAAAGTGGCTATATATTTTTTTTTTTTAAATATCACATATGTCATGCTTGTATGTATGTGTATAGTGATATGCTCGTGCAGGCGGTTACTAGTATGGCCCCAATCTTAGGATAGTTAAATACGATCTGCGCATCGTTATGTTTTTATTGTACACGATCTGCGTATCGTTATGTATTTTTGTAATTTTCAATTTCTGCAAGAGTTAATTTTTAAATTCATTATACAAGAAGACTAGAGTCCTAAGGAGCCCGAAGGATGGAGATCCATGGAGGTCCAAGAATGAAGATTCTTTTTGAGGGGCCATACTAGGAACCATTAATTTAATGCGTTTTTTGAATGCCTTAAATTCCCACTTGTATGCTTGTTTGTTATTTTTGCTATGAGTTCACTTTTAAATAACAACCTCGCATGCTTAAAAACGTCCCTTAAAAGAATATTGAGAATTGTCTTCCCATATCATAACCGATCCCTATCTAGGAATTTGTAGGATAGGTTCCGTCAAAGCGGGGTGTCCTTACTTTGACCTAGATATATTGCGGGTATGCTCATACTAAGGGGCATGCTGCTTTGATATGGTTAACTCAACAAAAGACCAAAAGATAAAGTTTTGGATTTTGAGACATAAGGGTGAGTTCACATGAGATGTGTTCCCATCAACCAAGAATTATAAGGAGTTATAATTAGTAAAGGAGTTTACTTACCTTGATTATATGAGACTTAGGGCAGTGCCAAAGTACGCTAAGGTTCATATATGATAGGATCTTGGAATCATTTTTGCTCACTAAGGGAATTGATAATATGAGTAGAAATGTGCAAAAACTTCAATTGTTTATAATTGTTATAACAGTTTATAGCTTTTGCAAAATCAATCATAACTTATCTGCATTTTATTATTCTGTGTTTTTGTAGTCCACCATGTCAAACAAAAACCTCATATCTTCTTTACGCTCCATACTCGATAAAAAGAAAATGAACGAACACAACTTCCTTAATTGGGAGAGAAATCAGAGAATTGTTCTCAGGTCGGAGAACCAAGAGGATATCTTGGAACATCCAATCCCTAAACTCACATTGAACTCATCTGATGAGAACCATGTGACGTACATGGAGGATAAGAAGCAGGGGAATGTCTCCACTTTGGGTATTCATGTTGTTGAAATTTTGTCAACTAATTCTATTTCATGGGTATTGGATACCGGATGTGTTTCTCACATTACTTCGAATGTACAAGCACTAAGAAATAGAAGGACGTTGCGGAAGGGAGAGGCAGATCTACGAGTTGGTAATGGAGCAAGAGTTGCTGCTGTTTCCATTGGAGATTATTGCTTGACTTTACCTTCTGGCTTAGAGATAGAACTTAATAATTGTTATTTTGTTCCATGCATTACTAAGAACTTAACTTCAATTTCAGTTTTAAACCGTGAAGGTTATACATTTACCATTACTGGTCACATGATGATGGAGATTTATAGGAATGGTATTTATTATGGTCGTGCGAATATGAGTAGTAATGGACTATACATATTAGACCTCAAAACTGAGATATATAACATTAATACAAAAAGGCAAAAGTCGAATGAAACAAACGAAGCAAACCTATGGCATTGTCGATTGGGTCACGTAGGCATAAAGCGCATTAAGGAACTCCAAACAGTTGGATTACTTAAACCATTTGATTTAGAATCATTTGAAACATGCGAGTCGTGCCTAATGGGAAAGATGACAAGGTCACCCTTCACTGGTAAGAGTGAACGGACTTCTGAACTTCTAGCCCTCATACATACGGATGTATGTGGACCTATGAGTAAAGAGGCTAGGTCTGGCTATCGCTACTTCATTACATTTACTGATGATTTTAGTAGATACGGGTATATCTACTTAATGAAACAGAAATCAGAATCCTTTGAAAAGTTCAAGGAATTCCAGAATGAAGTGGAAAGACAAACAGGCAAGAAGATAAAAGTGCTTCGATCAGATCGAGGAGGCGAATATCTGAGCCATGAATTCGATCATCATTTGAGAAATTGTGGAATTGTGACACAACTCACTCCCCCGGGCACTCCACAACTAAATGGTGTGTCTGAGAGGAGGAACAGGACTTTGTTAGACAGTGTCCGTTCAATGATGAGTTTTGCGGATCTTCCATTATCCTTTTGGGGATATGCTCTCCAAACAGCTGCGTTCGTTCTAAACAGGACTCCGTCACGTTCAGTTGACAAGACACCATATGAGATATGGACAGGAAAGGTTCCTCACTTGTCATTTCTGAGGGTCTGGGGGTGCGAAGCTTATGTAAAACGTTTACAATCTGATAAACTAGCACCGAAATCAGACAAATGTTACTTCGTAGGATATCCCAAGCAAACAAAGGGGTATGATTTCTACCATCCCATAGAGAACAAAGTGTTTGTTGCTCGGGATAGTGTCTTTTTGGAAAAGGAATTCTTTTCCAATAAGCCAAGTGGGAGAAAAGTTCAAATTAATGAGATTAATTGTGAGCAAGAAACGCAACAACACGAGGACATACAAGATGCCACTGAGGAACTTGACTATTTTAATGAACCTCTTATGAGGCAAGTTAATCCAGTTCAAGAATCAATTCCTACAGTAGATCAGGCTGAAGAGGAACCACATATTGATGTGGAGAACTCTACAAATGAGGAACTGCATAATGATGTAGGAAATCATACAGCTGAAATCTCTCCTATTGTTGGCCCAAATTGGAGATCAAATAGGGTAAGGCAACAACCTAGACATTTGGATGACTATGTGTTGCATGCCGAGATCGAAGTGCTCCTAATGGAGCATAACGAGCCCGCTTCCTACAAGCAAGCTGTGACGGATCAAAACTCCGAAAAATGGCTTGAAGCCATGAGATCCGAAATGGAATCCATGTCTGAAAATCAAGTATGGGACTTGATTGATTTGCCTAATGGGGTAACACCTATTGGTTGCAAATGGGTCTTTAAAGTAAAGACAGACAAGGATGGAAATATCTCTGTTTATAAAGCAAGGTTGGTTGCTAAGGGATTTAAACAAATTCATGGTATTGACTATGAGGAGACATTTGCCCCGGTCGTCATGATCCGGTCCATTAGGATAATCCTAGCGATTGCCGCCTTCTATGATTATGAGATATGGCAAATGGATGTCAAGACCGCATTTCTAAATGGCTATTTAGAAGAGGATGTATATATGATGCAACCTGAGGGTTTTGAGGATCCGAAATATCCTAGGAAGGTTTGCAAGCTTAAGAAGTCCATTTATGGACTGAAGCAAGCATCCAGGAGTTGGAATCTTCGATTTGATGAAGTGATCAAACAGTTTGATTTCATCAGATGTGAAGAAGAACCATGCGTTTACAAAAAGTTGAGTGGGAGCAAGGTGACTTTCCTAGTCTTGTATGTGGATGACATACTACTCATTGGGAATGACATTCCGATGCTGGAAACAGTAAAGGGGTGGCTTAAGAAGCATTTCTCAATGAAAGATCTAGGGGAGGCCGAGTACATACTAGGCATCAAGATCTATAGAGATAGATCTAGAAGGCTTATTGGTCTCAGTCAAGGAACTTATATAGATAAGGTTCTACAGAGATTCAAGATGACAGATTCCAAGAAAGGATATCTGCCTATGCAACATGGGATCCATCTCAGCAAGACCCAGTGTCCTAAGACACCTGGTGAGATTGAGAGGATGAGCAAGGTTCCCTATGCCTCTGCTGTAGGATCCATCATGTATGCAATGACCTGTACTCGACCAGATGTTGCATATGCTTTGAGTATGTGTAGCAGGTACCAGTCGAACCCCGGTGACATTCACTGGCAAGTTGCGAAGAACATCCTAAAGTACTTGCGAAGGACTAAAGATGATCTACTAGTATATGGAGGTGATGATGAGTTAGTCATCAAGGGCTATACCGATGCTAGTTTTCAGACTGACAGAGATGGCTTTGAGTCACAGTCTGGATACGTCTTCATTTTGAATGGAGGAGCGGTAAGTTGGAAAAGCCAAAAGCAGGACACGGTTGCGGACTCAACCACAGAGGCAGAGTACATTGCTGCGGGAGAAGCGGCTAAGGAAGCGATCTGGATTAGGCAGTTTATAGCTGAGCTCGGCGTTGTCCCTAGCGTGACGAGGGCAGTTGACGTCTATTGTGATAACAATGGCGCGATTGCTCAAGCGAAGGAACCTAGCTCAAGCTCCAAATCCAGACATGTTCTGCGGAAGTATCACATGATCAGACACTATGTTGATCGGGGTGATGTAAGGGTGTGCAAGGTGCACACAGATGATAACATTGCAGACCCACTGACTAAACCCATGAATAGGCCTAAGCATGATAGTCATACTCGGGCCAAAGGGCTCAAACACGTTAGAGAATTCTTTTGAACTTATGTGTTTGGATTGAGAAAACGTTTGTTTTTGTCATGGAGTTTATGATTGTTTTATATATGAGTTTTCATATTCTTATTTGATTATTACTTGAATATTAAATAAAGTATCCAAACAATTTATTAATTATCAAATGTGCTTACTGGAAAAGTTCCGGTGAATGAAACCACATTAAGTGAACTGAAATTATTAAATTGAAAGGATCCGTGGTCTAAGTCGTTAACTTGGATACAAACGACTCTAAAGTAGACCATCTTGTGAGCGAATGATGAACGTGGGTTTCATAGTTCATAGGACATGGAGATGTCCAATCGCTTACATAGGTGAGTATGGTGATACTCATCGGATAGACCGATCCTATGGCTCTCATGACTTATTGAGGAGTTATAGCGATTATCATTATCAGTGAGTTCCTTAACATGAGCTTGATATAACTTTCATTTGAAGGATGACATATCTTAGATACTGTTAAGCGCTGACCGTAACAGGCAGTTATAAAGGCAGTAATCAGGGTGGTCAAAATTTGAGTGGGAGTTATAGTCATTGCAAGATTGGATTAATCCTCCTATACCAGCATACTTTGATATGTTGGGAAGGATTGGTGTCCCCGGCCACTTGAAGAGTGAGAACTGTGTAAACGCATGGCCATGCTCAGATTTGATCTGTACTGACAGTTTGATCTCAAGAGTTCAAGAAACATATCTGATGGCAAAGATGGTTTCCATCACATAGTCAGATAAGGACATTAAGCGATAAGGGAATTTTAACATTGCACACTTGTATGAAAGTACAAGTGGGAGACTGAAGGAATTGTGTCCTTTATCCAAGGTGCAATTACTGATGATGAGATAGGACATTAAATATAGGGATATATATAATCCGATAATATTAGGGGTCATGGCGTTTTGCTAGAAGCTAACCATGATCGGTACATTTATATGATAAAATGTGTTGCTAGTATTATTGGGTCCTACGAGGTCACACCATAACGAGTAGGAGAACTGAATCAATTAATGAGAGAATTACCATATAGGAGTATATGGTGGAAAAGGATATATTTTGTAGGAGTACAAAATATATTTTGGAGTTGGTAATTAATAATAGATAAGGGATTATTTATTTATTAATTACTGAACATATATCTTATATTTTTAAGGTCGGGCTTTTTAATAGTTAAAAAGCCCAACCCTAAATTTATATAATTGAACGATCGATTAGAAGAATAAAAGCTTTTTCAGCCGTGTATGATAGGTGTTCTTCCTCTTCGATCCCTCTCTCTCAAAAGCTTCATCCTTTGTTCTAGCAATCGAAGGTTAAGGCGATTCTTGTTCAATCTCGGGTGGACCACCTAGAAGAGTAACACTTGGGACTCTACATATCCGTGAAGGAGTTATTGAACACGCATCAAAAGGTATTCCTTTTTTCCTTATCTAATTTATTATGCATGCGATCCTTGTTTAGATGTTTAGGAAATTGTTTCCTGAAATTCCGCTTTTACACATCTAAAATCCCAACAGTGGTATCAGAGCCTCTTGCATAAATTGATTAGATCAAATTAAAAAGGCCATGTTTGATGCATGTATTGATTGTTTTATTTCGATTATGAAAAAGATTGTTTGTATGGATTAATTTGTATGATTAGATAAAGGTGCGAAATTGATTGCTTAATGATGATTAAGCAAAACTAATTTGATTAGTTAATTAATGAAATTGTTTCATGAATATTACGGCAATAGCTTACGTACGTTACTCATGGTGATTAGTTAATATTGCTAATGATGATTAAACAAATGCTTAATAAGATTAAGCAAGTTACACTTTGTTACACTTACATGCCAAAAGTTAAAGTCACGTACGGCATTAGGGTTTTTTCTTTTTCAATATTTTTATATTTTTTGGGTTTTTATATTATTAATTTTATTAATTATCAAATATGATTAGTTAATGATTTAAATAATAATTATTTCTAAAAGATATTATATATGATATTATATCTAGATAAATATGATTTATCAAGTTGGAAATAAATAAATTTAATTTGTTAAGATATGAGATATTTTAACTTAGTTAAATTATACCCTAAAATAAAAGATAAGATTTGCTTCCTAAAAGATATTATATATGATATGATATCTAGATAAATATGATTTATCAAGTTGAAAGTAAATAAATTTAATTTGTTAAGATATGAGATATTTTACCCTAAAATAAAAAGATAAGATTTGCTTCCTAAAAGATATTATATGAGATATTATATCTAGATAAATATGATTTATCAAGATGGAAACAAATAAATTTAAATTTGTTAAGATATGAGATATTTTAACTTAGTTAAATTATATCTTAAAATTAAAAGATATTATATGAGATATTCTATCTAGATAAATATGATTTATTTTCTTTTTAAAATAATTTTTTTTTAGGATAAATATGATTTATCTTATTTGGAGATTATAATTTAATTATATTAGGATATATGATATCTTACTTAATTAAATTTTATCTTAAAATAAAAGATGCCCACCTTTTATGGAAAATTGCTTATTTATGTATGAGGTCTTAATTTAGAAATGTTCTAAATTTTGACAAGTTACTAAAATAATAAATATGTCTAATCTTAGCAATGATCTAACATTAGAAACGTTCTAATATTAGCTAGTTACTAATTTTAGAAAGTTACCATAAATAGAAAGATACTAATTTTGGAAAGGTTCCGAATTTAGAAAATTTACACCTTTAGCATTTTAATGATTAATATATGATATTAATACCATACACAATATGATTGATTAAAACAATACCGGAAAGGAGTTTCCAATTCTATATATTTTTTTTTATGTGATAAAGTGGCTATATATTTTTTTTTTTTAAATATCACATATGTCATGCTTGTATGTATGTGTATAGTGATATGCTCGTGCAGGCGGTTACTAGTATGGCCCCAATCTTAGGATAGTTAAATACGATCTGCGCATCGTTATGTTTTTATTGTACACGATCTGCGTATCGTTATGTATTTTTGTAATTTTCAATTTCTGCAAGAGTTAATTTTTAAATTCATTATACAAGAAGACTAGAGTCCTAAGGAGCCCGAAGGATGGAGATCCATGGAGGTCCAAGAATGAAGATTCTTTTTGAGGGGCCATACTAGGAACCATTAATTTAATGCGTTTTTTGAATGCCTTAAATTCCCACTTGTATGCTTGTTTGTTATTTTTGCTATGAGTTCACTTTTAAATAACAACCTCGCATGCTTAAAAACGTCCCTTAAAAGAATATTGAGAATTGTCTTCCCATATCATAACCGATCCCTATCTAGGAATTTGTAGGATAGGTTCCGTCAAAGCGGGGTGTCCTTACTTTGACCTAGATATATTGCGGGTATGCTCATACTAAGGGGCATGCTGCTTTGATATGGTTAACTCAACAAAAGACCAAAAGATAAAGTTTTGGATTTTGAGACATAAGGGTGAGTTCACATGAGATGTGTTCCCATCAACCAAGAATTATAAGGAGTTATAATTAGTAAAGGAGTTTACTTACCTTGATTATATGAGACTTAGGGCAGTGCCAAAGTACGCTAAGGTTCATATATGATAGGATCTTGGAATCATTTTTGCTCACTAAGGGAATTGATAATATGAGTAGAAATGTGCAAAAACTTCAATTGTTTATAATTGTTATAACAGTTTATAGCTTTTGCAAAATCAATCATAACTTATCTGCATTTTATTATTCTGTGTTTTTGTAGTCCACCATGTCAAACAAAAACCTCATATCTTCTTTACGCTCCATACTCGATAAAAAGAAAATGAACGAACACAACTTCCTTAATTGGGAGAGAAATCAGAGAATTGTTCTCAGGTCGGAGAACCAAGAGGATATCTTGGAACATCCAATCCCTAAACTCACATTGAACTCATCTGATGAGAACCATGTGACGTACATGGAGGATAAGAAGCAGGGGAATGTCTCCACTTTGGGTATTCATGTTGTTGAAATTTTGTCAACTAATTCTATTTCATGGGTATTGGATACCGGATGTGTTTCTCACATTACTTCGAATGTACAAGCACTAAGAAATAGAAGGACGTTGCGGAAGGGAGAGGCAGATCTACGAGTTGGTAATGGAGCAAGAGTTGCTGCTGTTTCCATTGGAGATTATTGCTTGACTTTACCTTCTGGCTTAGAGATAGAACTTAATAATTGTTATTTTGTTCCATGCATTACTAAGAACTTAACTTCAATTTCAGTTTTAAACCGTGAAGGTTATACATTTACCATTACTGGTCACATGATGATGGAGATTTATAGGAATGGTATTTATTATGGTCGTGCGAATATGAGTAGTAATGGACTATACATATTAGACCTCAAAACTGAGATATATAACATTAATACAAAAAGGCAAAAGTCGAATGAAACAAACGAAGCAAACCTATGGCATTGTCGATTGGGTCACGTAGGCATAAAGCGCATTAAGGAACTCCAAACAGTTGGATTACTTAAACCATTTGATTTAGAATCATTTGAAACATGCGAGTCGTGCCTAATGGGAAAGATGACAAGGTCACCCTTCACTGGTAAGAGTGAACGGACTTCTGAACTTCTAGCCCTCATACATACGGATGTATGTGGACCTATGAGTAAAGAGGCTAGGTCTGGCTATCGCTACTTCATTACATTTACTGATGATTTTAGTAGATACGGGTATATCTACTTAATGAAACAGAAATCAGAATCCTTTGAAAAGTTCAAGGAATTCCAGAATGAAGTGGAAAGACAAACAGGCAAGAAGATAAAAGTGCTTCGATCAGATCGAGGAGGCGAATATCTGAGCCATGAATTCGATCATCATTTGAGAAATTGTGGAATTGTGACACAACTCACTCCCCCGGGCACTCCACAACTAAATGGTGTGTCTGAGAGGAGGAACAGGACTTTGTTAGACAGTGTCCGTTCAATGATGAGTTTTGCGGATCTTCCATTATCCTTTTGGGGATATGCTCTCCAAACAGCTGCGTTCGTTCTAAACAGGACTCCGTCACGTTCAGTTGACAAGACACCATATGAGATATGGACAGGAAAGGTTCCTCACTTGTCATTTCTGAGGGTCTGGGGGTGCGAAGCTTATGTAAAACGTTTACAATCTGATAAACTAGCACCGAAATCAGACAAATGTTACTTCGTAGGATATCCCAAGCAAACAAAGGGGTATGATTTCTACCATCCCATAGAGAACAAAGTGTTTGTTGCTCGGGATAGTGTCTTTTTGGAAAAGGAATTCTTTTCCAATAAGCCAAGTGGGAGAAAAGTTCAAATTAATGAGATTAATTGTGAGCAAGAAACGCAACAACACGAGGACATACAAGATGCCACTGAGGAACTTGACTATTTTAATGAACCTCTTATGAGGCAAGTTAATCCAGTTCAAGAATCAATTCCTACAGTAGATCAGGCTGAAGAGGAACCACATATTGATGTGGAGAACTCTACAAATGAGGAACTGCATAATGATGTAGGAAATCATACAGCTGAAATCTCTCCTATTGTTGGCCCAAATTGGAGATCAAATAGGGTAAGGCAACAACCTAGACATTTGGATGACTATGTGTTGCATGCCGAGATCGAAGTGCTCCTAATGGAGCATAACGAGCCCGCTTCCTACAAGCAAGCTGTGACGGATCAAAACTCCGAAAAATGGCTTGAAGCCATGAGATCCGAAATGGAATCCATGTCTGAAAATCAAGTATGGGACTTGATTGATTTGCCTAATGGGGTAACACCTATTGGTTGCAAATGGGTCTTTAAAGTAAAGACAGACAAGGATGGAAATATCTCTGTTTATAAAGCAAGGTTGGTTGCTAAGGGATTTAAACAAATTCATGGTATTGACTATGAGGAGACATTTGCCCCGGTCGTCATGATCCGGTCCATTAGGATAATCCTAGCGATTGCCGCCTTCTATGATTATGAGATATGGCAAATGGATGTCAAGACCGCATTTCTAAATGGCTATTTAGAAGAGGATGTATATATGATGCAACCTGAGGGTTTTGAGGATCCGAAATATCCTAGGAAGGTTTGCAAGCTTAAGAAGTCCATTTATGGACTGAAGCAAGCATCCAGGAGTTGGAATCTTCGATTTGATGAAGTGATCAAACAGTTTGATTTCATCAGATGTGAAGAAGAACCATGCGTTTACAAAAAGTTGAGTGGGAGCAAGGTGACTTTCCTAGTCTTGTATGTGGATGACATACTACTCATTGGGAATGACATTCCGATGCTGGAAACAGTAAAGGGGTGGCTTAAGAAGCATTTCTCAATGAAAGATCTAGGGGAGGCCGAGTACATACTAGGCATCAAGATCTATAGAGATAGATCTAGAAGGCTTATTGGTCTCAGTCAAGGAACTTATATAGATAAGGTTCTACAGAGATTCAAGATGACAGATTCCAAGAAAGGATATCTGCCTATGCAACATGGGATCCATCTCAGCAAGACCCAGTGTCCTAAGACACCTGGTGAGATTGAGAGGATGAGCAAGGTTCCCTATGCCTCTGCTGTAGGATCCATCATGTATGCAATGACCTGTACTCGACCAGATGTTGCATATGCTTTGAGTATGTGTAGCAGGTACCAGTCGAACCCCGGTGACATTCACTGGCAAGTTGCGAAGAACATCCTAAAGTACTTGCGAAGGACTAAAGATGATCTACTAGTATATGGAGGTGATGATGAGTTAGTCATCAAGGGCTATACCGATGCTAGTTTTCAGACTGACAGAGATGGCTTTGAGTCACAGTCTGGATACGTCTTCATTTTGAATGGAGGAGCGGTAAGTTGGAAAAGCCAAAAGCAGGACACGGTTGCGGACTCAACCACAGAGGCAGAGTACATTGCTGCGGGAGAAGCGGCTAAGGAAGCGATCTGGATTAGGCAGTTTATAGCTGAGCTCGGCGTTGTCCCTAGCGTGACGAGGGCAGTTGACGTCTATTGTGATAACAATGGCGCGATTGCTCAAGCGAAGGAACCTAGCTCAAGCTCCAAATCCAGACATGTTCTGCGGAAGTATCACATGATCAGACACTATGTTGATCGGGGTGATGTAAGGGTGTGCAAGGTGCACACAGATGATAACATTGCAGACCCACTGACTAAACCCATGAATAGGCCTAAGCATGATAGTCATACTCGGGCCAAAGGGCTCAAACACGTTAGAGAATTCTTTTGAACTTATGTGTTTGGATTGAGAAAACGTTTGTTTTTGTCATGGAGTTTATGATTGTTTTATATATGAGTTTTCATATTCTTATTTGATTATTACTTGAATATTAAATAAAGTATCCAAACAATTTATTAATTATCAAATGTGCTTACTGGAAAAGTTCCGGTGAATGAAACCACATTAAGTGAACTGAAATTATTAAATTGAAAGGATCCGTGGTCTAAGTCGTTAACTTGGATACAAACGACTCTAAAGTAGACCATCTTGTGAGCGAATGATGAACGTGGGTTTCATAGTTCATAGGACATGGAGATGTCCAATCGCTTACATAGGTGAGTATGGTGATACTCATCGGATAGACCGATCCTATGGCTCTCATGACTTATTGAGGAGTTATAGCGATTATCATTATCAGTGAGTTCCTTAACATGAGCTTGATATAACTTTCATTTGAAGGATGACATATCTTAGATACTGTTAAGCGCTGACCGTAACAGGCAGTTATAAAGGCAGTAATCAGGGTGGTCAAAATTTGAGTGGGAGTTATAGTCATTGCAAGATTGGATTAATCCTCCTATACCAGCATACTTTGATATGTTGGGAAGGATTGGTGTCCCCGGCCACTTGAAGAGTGAGAACTGTGTAAACGCATGGCCATGCTCAGATTTGATCTGTACTGACAGTTTGATCTCAAGAGTTCAAGAAACATATCTGATGGCAAAGATGGTTTCCATCACATAGTCAGATAAGGACATTAAGCGATAAGGGAATTTTAACATTGCACACTTGTATGAAAGTACAAGTGGGAGACTGAAGGAATTGTGTCCTTTATCCAAGGTGCAATTACTGATGATGAGATAGGACATTAAATATAGGGATATATATAATCCGATAATATTAGGGGTCATGGCGTTTTGCTAGAAGCTAACCATGATCGGTACATTTATATGATAAAATGTGTTGCTAGTATTATTGGGTCCTACGAGGTCACACCATAACGAGTAGGAGAACTGAATCAATTAATGAGAGAATTACCATATAGGAGTATATGGTGGAAAAGGATATATTTTGTAGGAGTACAAAATATATTTTGGAGTTGGTAATTAATAATAGATAAGGGATTATTTATTTATTAATTACTGAACATATATCTTATATTTTTAAGGTCGGGCTTTTTAATAGTTAAAAAGCCCAACCCTAAATATATATATTCGATCGATTAGAGGATTTGACGTATAAAAAAAACGATCAGCCGTTTATCACGATACTTCTTCCCTTTCGATCCCTCTCTCAAAAAAGCTTCATCCTTTGTACTAGCAATCGAAGGTTAAGGCGATTCTTGTTCAATCTCGGGTGGACCAACTAGAGGAGTAACACTTGGGACTCTACATATCCGTGAAGGAGTTATTGAACACGCATCAAAAGGTATTCCTTTTTTCCTTATCTAATTTATTATGCATGCGATCCTTGTTTAGATGTTTAGGAAATTGTTTCCTGAAATTCCGCTTTTACACATCTAAAATCCCAACATTATCTCCACCTATCATCAAACTATTCATCGTACGTGAGGTTGTGAAACACTCAATTGTAACTTGGACCCTATTTTTTGTTTTTATTTTAACCTCGTCTAGAGTAATGATAAATCTAAAGTAAATCTAGATTTCTCCGAAACATTAAAAAAAAAAAAAAACTCACCCCAATGATTCCTTTGAGGATATTGTCGGTATAGTAATCCGGGTCCACCTTCTGCAACGCTAGCAGCTCCTCCACCATGGTCTTATGATCTCCTCCCTTAACCGCTGCGTCCTCCCTCCTTGCATCCTCTATCAACCCAGCAGCGACGGCGTCCCTGGCAGCTAAAACTCTCTGCATCTCCACTCGTTTAAAACCCATGCGCCTCAAAATTGGAAAGAAATCACAGACATTCATAATCTTGGTGGAAACAAACATGTCATCGTCCGGGCCACTTCTCCACCTCCGCCCACTCAACCCCCTCATCGCCACGTTCCTCGTAAGCTGAAAGAACGTCTTGTGCAGATCCACCTCCCCACCCGTCAGCATCACCCGGGCCATGGACCGGATCTCTTCCGTTCGAATAGCCGCGGATTGTTGTAGCCGATGAGATGAGAAGGCTTGAAGGGTGGTGACACGGCGGAGATTGCGCCATAGGTCGCCATATGGAACCCACCCGAGGTTGGTGTAGTTATACCCGAGGATCTCGCCCGCCAGGAAATTGGGACGGTTGGCGAATACGATGTCGTTTCGAGTGAAGCACTCCTCAACTGCCTCAGGAGATGAGACCACTAGAAGGCGGCAGTAGCCGAGGCGGAGGAGAAAGACGGGGCCGTAGTGGTGGGAGAGTGACTCAAGGCAGCGGTGAAAGGGGTCCTTGAGGAGGTGAAGATGGCCCAATAGGGGCAGGCCCCGTGGGCTGGGCGGTGGAGTTTGTTTTGCGGATTGTAATGCTTGGTTTCTTGTGTACAAGAAGATGAGGATGATTGCAAGGACAACCAAGCAGTAGAGTAACTCGGTGTCCATCATCTTCTTTTCTCAATTCTCACTAATTGAGTATTTCAGAAATAGACATCGTCGGAGACTTGCTCACGTAACATTAATGGCCCGTTTTGTTCCAACTCCCAAAACGGGATTGAAAACAAATTTAGTCAATGTTATGATTTAAAAATGAGCTCTTTCTTTGTCTTTCAGCCCAGGTTCTTGGTCAATCGTAGCAATATACCTAGATTTATTATATTATTATAACAAGTTTATATATATATATATATATATATATATATATATATATATATATATATATATATATAGAATATAGATCCTATGAGAACACCCCTCACGTGAGAACATGAGAACAAATTCGTAATTATTATTAATTTTGTTACGAATGTGACATATCGTTTAATGTATTATTCGTAATTATTGTTGGTTGAGTGGATTATTCGTAGTTATTGTTGGATTCCTAATTATTATTATTCGTAGTTATTATTATTTTTGATATCTACTCTAAATCTCAACCCTTAATACTCACATCCAACGGCATACGATTGTTCTCATGTTCTCACGTTAGGGGTGTTCTCATGGGAACCACCCCATATATATATATATATATATATATATATATATATCGTTATTTATAAAATTTTATGGAATCATTCTTTATGGTTTAATACAAAATGCACTTGTTTTCCCACATTTTGTTTCCCTATAGAGTATCAAAATTAGTCAAACTCTATTCCAATTACTTTAAACCACGTAGAATAATTTCAAAAGCTTTCATAAATAAGGGTATATCTATGAACTAGATTCGTTTTCATTTCATCTCTTCAATTTCGTAGTTAAAACCAAACGTGACCAAAGATAATTAGATACGTTGACGATAAACGCCGTTCATATTTGATAATACGTCATAGTTCAAGTCCTGGCAAGTGACAACATTCCACAGATGAAGAAAATAAGTCCAATGTTAAAGTCAAAAAAGATACTACTTTCAAAAATACGGGGCATCAATACATATTTTATACGCAATTTTTCTCATATAGTAATTTAATTAAAAATTATTTTATGATGTTATTATTTTATATTTTGAAAGATTTGTTGGCAAAACATATTTTTATAATTGAATCGAACCACATGTATTAATTTTAACAAAATTTTTGGTAAATATTTTATCATATTAACTCGAATACACTAGTTATAATTAATTATTAAATTTGATACAATTAAAACAAATATTTTCTAAAAACTATTTGACCCAACAATTAATAGATGCATATTTTGGTAGATAAAAACAATTTTTTATTACAAAAATAAATTCAATAATTAAATATAACAGGGTAATTTTTTGAAATGGTACCAAATATCACCGAAAACAAATTCAAGAATTTTTCCTCCTCTCCTTCACAAGGTAATCGACTGGCATCTCGATTGTTTTCTTCTCTTAAGTGTGTGTTTGTTCATATTTGGAATTTTGGGTCTTGTTTGACCATTTATGCGATATAATGTTAATTAAGTACGAATTTTATCCTCCTCTGTCACATAAATTTGAACTTCCAAGTATACTTGGCATGTAAACATCTTCAATTAAAGCAGAAGATCCACAATTTTCACCTGAAGTTTGTTATTTGTTCCAATATGGACTTTTGGGTCTAAACACCAGTTTTATGATGTAGAACTGTTAAATAGGAGTTCTATCGTCCCCTATGCTCGAAACAACATCCATGGATTCTTGGCTAGGTAAATAGCAATTAATTGTCACATTTAGGGCTGATTCGGCTGAACAACTTTGGACCGGACCGGAAATCCACGACCACTGACTGACTTCCTTGTGTTTGGACAAGAGGCCCAATCAACATTACAAAAGCCTAGAAGTTTGAATGATGGTGATAAATTGAGCAATAAACCTTGATTAATAGTGCCCTTTAAGTATCTCAGAACATGCATAACAGCATCCAAATGAGCTTGAGAAGGAGCATGCATAAACTGACTGAGATGCTGAATAGAGAAAGCCAAGTCTGGCCTAGTGTGCACCAGAAAATTCAGTTGACCTACAAGTTTCCTGTAAACAGTAGGATTATCGAAAAAATTGTCTGTGTTGTTATGTAATTTGGATGAGATATCGAGAGGACTAACAATTATAGAGAAGTCTTTTGTGCCATACTCCTTTAAGAGATCATAAATAAACTTTCTTTGACTGACCAAACTGCCCTTAGGGCAAGGTTTTTCGGTTCATGTAATTTAACGGATGGTCATAGCTGAGGCATAGAACAATCGAATATCATAGCTGAGGCAAGCTGCAAAATTTATATAGTACCTTAGTCTTTCTCTCATAGCTGAGGCATAGAACAATCGAATATCATAGTTCTCATATTGAACCAATATAGCGCATACAAATTTCTGATGGATAAAAGCAGCCGAGAAGATTAAGTTGTTTAGCTGGAATAACTTCGGAAGTCAACATTGAGTGGATGAAGTGAATTGAGTTGTGATCTCCGTCACCGCCAAGTAGGTGTAGCCTGCAGCGAACGAAATGCATATGGCTCGCCGGAGCACTGTAAAAGTATCCACCTTCTGCAGCTCCGAAATCGAATGCTCGGCCAGGACTGGACGGGGCGTTAACGAAGGGAGTGGAGCAGTTGCTGTCGACTCAACAAACTCAACCGGTCAGTAATTCCAAGAAGAATACGATCGGAAGCGATCCACTTCCGGTGACATCAAAAACAGTCGAAGAAATCCAGGAAAGAAACGGTGAATTAGGGTTTATCGACTTGGGAATTTGAAGGTAGAAGAAGGGGGCGGGTTTGAGATCATTTTAATCAAAATTCGGTTCGGTTCATGTAATTTAACGGATGGTCAAGTGCAATTGAGCCCATTTAGAGGGTGATTTTTGGTAAATTAAAAGGTTTGTGGGCTATTGTTGTAACACTGAACATAGTCAATATTATAATGTTATAATGAATACAAACCAAGTTGCTCCAAATTTAGGCTAACAATACTCAATCACATCAATATTCTCATTATTTTAAATAGTAAAATTATTATTATTATTATTTTTGGTAGAAAAGTAGTAAAATTATAGGAGCCTACATTATATCTGGATACAAAACAAGCTTTAATACATTAATATTCTCTAACCGAATCTTATAGAAAAATCGTAAAATGTAAAAAATGAAACGATAGCATACCATTAATTTTCTTTATATGATATTGCACCTTTGGAGTTTCGGCTTTTATTAGGGTCAAAACTACACGTTTAAGGGGAACAAATGAAAGCCATATTCTAGTTGGTCAAGAGTCAATGCTTCTCGGATATTTTCTTAGTTGAACTACGCATTTGGGTTCCCAAATAGAAGTCAAATGTGCGGTTGAGCCCTATAGTAGAAGTCGGTTACATGTTTGACCCCAAAGTAGAAACCAATTACTTGTATGTCCCATGAACCAGAAGGTCAAGTGCATGTATGACTTCGACACATGTCAACTCCAACTACGCACTCCAAATGCTGGGTAATAATCCGATAAAACTAACAAAATTACACAAACGAACTTCCTAAAAAACCACGACTTGAATAAGAAAATCATTGTTATGTCTAAAAAGACCATACAAAAACTACAAATAATATTTATATACTAGACCCCTTCATGACCAAGTTTTTTTCCTCTGACTATCTACCTCCTCTTTCTAATAATGCTACAAACTATTCCATGACAAAGAGGGAGAAAAAGGCTAAATGGTTATGTCTTTTCAAAGTTTGTCTCATACTATAAAAAAGTGATACATCTCTAGCACAAAATCTTGCTCAATTTAGTTTTGTCTGAGGTAGCCCAGGTTATCACATGAAGTAGGATTCTCCTTTCTTTGAGATATTTTAGTGCAAAACCTTCATTTGGCCACTTGCATTTGCCTCTATCTCAAGACTCCATGAATCTTGTCAAATTGTGTCACTGTTTGACTACTATGATCACATAAAGAGGACTCCACAGCTTTCATATAGGTCGATGAAGATCATAGTATTTATAAGAGTAAAGAGCAACCATTAGATGAGAATATTACTGTCAGCACTGTCTGCTGCTAAAACCTATCACATTCTGTCTCTGATGTTACTGGAGATGCATGAGGTTTATTATTCATTCATATAGGATCCAAAAACCTGAAATCAATACTAGTCACTTCTCAAATATAAAGATAAAGAGTTGTTATTTCACCACACCAGTCTCATTTACATATCTATCCCTTGCACTGTAATAGAACTGTTATCATATTGGGTCTCGACACAAATATCTTAACCCGAGATAATTCGGACCCAATTACAGATAAGTTTATGGGTCGAGTCATGAGTGACATCTATATAACCTAGGATTAAATTGAGATTTTAGCAACATTATCCGAAAACGACCCGTTTTTTAATTGACCCAGATCCGGGACGATTTGACCTATAGATGATATTATGACCAGGAGCCAGTTGCTAGTGAAAGAAGGATTCATATCTTGTGCTTCAAAGGTCGGCCAAAGTGGCCTTACACAGGGACCGACCCTAGCTTGTCTTTTCAAATAATACCCCTACCTCTTTTATATATGATGGAGAAACACCTTGTTTAAGTAAAGAAGAAAAAAACTAAGAAAGTCTAACGATGGAAAATGGAAGTTATGAGGATGCTTTCTCAAACAGGCAGGCGATCATGGCGAGCAACTATTGTTATAAACCATTGTTGAGTGAATCGAAAGTGTTCACATGCAAATACTGTGGAAGGAGGTTTCTGAACTCGAGAGCCCTTGGCGGTCACCAGAATGCACACAAGAAGGAGAGAACTATCTGGATGTTGGGTATGTCGAACCGCAAGCCACTAGGAATGGAACCTCATGATGGTCTTCTCAATAAGACAATCCAAAAGGATACTACTGTCACTGCTATTGCTACTGCTACGAAGAAAGCTATACAAAGCTCCAAGGATCTCGGAGAAGCGTGCACGCAGCAAACTCTTAAGGAAGCGGCGTATCTGGAGTTAGACTGGCCTGGAAGATTCAATGTGTTCTACTCGGATTCAAATGGGCCTGATACAGAAGCTGTAACGGCTAGTTATGGCGGTGAAAGGATGCTGAAAGCCGGTGGAGACGCGCTGGACCTTGTGCTTTATCAACAACCGGATCAGTCATGTACCCACGGTTTGGATTTGGATCTTCATCTTTGATCCATATTATTGCATTAATGTTTAGAGCTTGGATATGTACTGCAATAAGTGTTTGCAAATTTCATTTTTATGTTTGTGTTTTACTGTCGTGTGTAAGTTTCTGTTTGTCATCTATATAACATATATGTACGTACTTTCATGTTAAACTTTCAGCTGATTCTTCAAAACTGGGAAAACTATATAAGCAGATGAAACTGCAACCATGCTTAGTGTTATGGTCTAAGCTAGTAGCACTGAAAGTTCAACCACCGGAATAAAGCTAACCAGTAGTTGTCTTTACAGGACAGCTAGATCCACTCATCCAACCTGGTGTGGGACAGTTAATGCCTATCAGATTAAAATGACACTCAATTGTCCACGTCTCCAATACTGTTCTTCTCTTGCTTTTTAAGTACCTTGAATTAGGTGATCATTGAGCACATACATGCAAAACAATGGCGTGTTTAGTGTTCCATCACAAAATAATCTTCCTTCTCCTTTACCAAACACACCTTTAGTTCATATCAGATGTACATGACATATATATTAGAATATAATAAAATTGAATTTTAAATTTCATTATTTTGATTATCATGCAAGGCATGAAGACACACTAGTTTTTTTAGTACCAATTTTTTTGGATTCTCAGCCAGCACAGACACCATCATCAATTGAAGCTGCATGCTATTTTGAGTGATTGAATTGTAGCTTAATCAGTTCATCAGCACAGCATCTTTTGTGCAATAAAATGCACCCCTTTGCTTCCCAAGCCATACTCCCACCTTGATCTTTTACAACACCGATGATGATTTTCAGCAGATTGTTTCCCTGTGAGTTTTTATCAGGATTCAGCTCAGTACAGTCATACGGATACATGCTACTTTTCATGGTGACCCCATGCTGCTCAGAGAATTATGCCCTATTTGATTTTCAAGACTCAAATCATGCTTTCACTTGTTTTCACACTAATGTTTGATATTTAAACAGTGTAAGGTGAGTTCTACAGTCTCCTACAACATTTGCCTCTTAGAGAAGGCAAAATCCACCGAAAACATATATATTTAATCAAATATACGACCCTGAAACATAAGTTACTTTCCTAAACTCTTGTTCTTAGCTCTACTTATATAATGTGAAAGAGAGTGGGTTTTGGCGTGTAGTACCTGTGGGCCGGCAGCACAAAGTTCACTTATAGATGACTCGCCATTTTAAGTTGGTTTTGAGGAAATCCAAAGTTGCCACATGAAAGATCCTCTTTGCTCAACTTTAAACTGGAGTAACTACTAACATCTGGATCCCATCTTCGTTTGTCCGCTTTCTAGGTATATGGCCCCAAGCTAGTCACTGAAACACTGCAGAAAAATCCAAAATGTATCACATCGAGTAGGGTCGTAGAACTCAAAGTCATAGACAATACTTATAGCATGCATGAGGATGGTGTTTCAAAGGTTAGTGAAGTTGTCCATTAGCTTTATATCCACTCTCAACAACTGCAGCTGATCGATAGATTCACTACTAATTGAACAGTTGAATAAAGTAGGTTTAAATGTCTGTTGTTCAATATAATTATGACCACATGATCCTTGTCGATCAATAAATCTATACAACATAAACTACTTCCCTAAACTCTTTTTTCAGCTCTATTTGGATGAAAAAGCGGAGCCATATATAATGTGAAGGAGAGTGGTCTTAAACGTTTGTAGTCCAAATATGACGTGTCCACAACGGTTCCGGCTGACTGAATCATTATGCTTTCCCCAAGAGACGTTAATCGGTCTTGCCGGTCTATTTCGGCTTTTCGACCCAATAATCGACGCGTCGTCTATGAGATCAAACCGCTTTCCATTATAAATAAAAAATATATACAACATGCTTATATGTGAAGGAGAGTGGGTTTAAACGTCTGTAGTCCAAATATGACGTGTCCACAACTGTTCCGGCTAACTGAATCATTCTGCTTTTCCCAAGAGACGTCCCTATTTCGGGTTTTTATGATGTATATTTGTGTTTTCTTTTTCACATTTGTTGTAGTATTTCATGACCGTTAGTCCGTCTTGCTGGTCTATTTCGACTTTTCGATCCAATAGGATCAAACCGATTTCCATTATAAATAAAAAATCTATACATGCTTATATGGAAGTTTCATCCATGTGTCAGGGTTTCCTTGCTTGTCAGGTGCGGAAGCCATACATCATCTTGAGTCACAAACCCAATCCTGCAAAATCAGTAGATCCATGAGAATCATCTGAAACAATGAGGCCAATAGCACCAAACTGTATGTAGTAAATTGTTGAGATTTTTGGGATGGTGTCCCTGATTTTGTCGTTGGTTCTTAATGACTTATAATTATCATGTAGATTAAAACTTACCTGATTTTTTGAGTTTTTGTGTAAGGTTGGTCAGTGTCGGTTAATGATTTACCTGGTGTAAGCTGTGTTAGCTTACCACTGAGCAGACCAAGAAGAATTGGATTTCCACTTCAAGAAAGTCAAATCAAACCGAAAACTTCCCCATGTTAACCGAACTTTAATTTCATGAAGCGTTTTGCTTCTCCTATAAGAGTCGATTATGAAATAGTTTTGTATTATATCCAACTTAATTACAAAAGCAATTACAAGGTGTATATGTACAAGAATACACAAATCCAGTGGCGGATCCAAGGTGGTAACGGGTGGTACGGTGCCCCGGCTTGCGACGTCGTTTCGCCCTAGGAAAGAAAAAAAGAAGGAAAAAACCCTCCTTAAAACGAATTATGTTGCATACTGTTCTACTAGCTCATTTGGTAGAGGAAGGGAAGGAGGTACTTGAGAGTAGCAAAAAATTCCTTTTTATTTATGGATTTATTTTAAACAAATTATAATATGTTTAGATGGAGAGATTAAATGATATTTATTAATTATTTCTTTAATTCCTAACTAATACAATAAAATTAATATAATTTTTAATACAATAATTCATCAACAATAATATAATTTATATGACAATATATTTATAAAAGAAACTAAATATATAAAATAATTTTAAATTTTATCTAAGTAAAAAAATAAATTTAATACAATAAATTTTAATACAATAAATTTAATAAAATTTTATCTAAGTAAAAAAATAAATTTAATAAAATTCATATAAATTTTAATACAATAATTCATCAACTATCTAATTTATATGACAATATATTTATAAAAGAAACTAAATATATAAAATAATTTTAAATTTTATCTAAGTAAAAAAATAAATTTAGAGCTCAAATTTATAGTACAAAATTTAAATAAATTTTATTTATTTATTTAATTTTTATATTTTATTGTCTAATTTCAAGCTTAATATTCGACTTTCCTTATAAAATTTTTTTTTTTGTGCCTCTCCAACCAAAAATTTCTGGCTCCGCCACTTCACAAATCGTAAGGTTTATATGTAAGTTAAACAAATAATAAGGGATATTATTATATGAATAAACTAGGGAAGTGTGTGTTGTGAGTATGGAGATGAACGTTGGGGAGAAGCATAATTGGAAAGAGATGAACGTTGGGGATATACAGTTCGGATTGCTAAATCCCCTTTACTCTCCTTCAAGTTGGAGTAGATATTGTTCAAGAGTGGATATGTATTTGGTCTTGATGGTCCCACGTTGAACCTTTTCTCGGATAACTTGGCAATCTATTTCAATGTGTTAAGTTCGCTCGTGGAAGACAAAGTTTGATGCGATGTGGAGTACAACCTTATTGTCACAATGAAGGATGAAAGGTGATGTTTGATGAACGATAAGGTCGGATAAAAGGGATTGTAACCACATGATTTCACAACAAGTGGTAGCCATGAACCGATATTTGGCTTCAACACTAGAGCGAGAGAGTGTCCCTTGCTTCTTGGTTTTCCATGAAATGGGTTCTTGCCCGAGGAAGATACAATATCCCGCAGTAGAGCGGCGTGTGTCTCGGTATCGTGCGCAATCAACATCATAATATGCCGTGAGATGGGGGTCCCGGGGGGGG
>BSUD01000006.1:4121892-4132060 GCA_033239045.1 Fagopyrum esculentum
GGGGGGGGGGCTTTGATGTAGTGGAGGAGGTGGTCAACGGCATCCAAGTGGTGTTGACGAGGAATACCCATGAATTGGATCAATATATACACACCATAGGCAAGTTTAGGCCTTGTGATGGTAAGATAGACGAGCCTACTGATCAAGCGGCGGTATTGAGCAAGGTGATGAGTGTCAAATGTAATATAATATATCATTTAGAATCATGCATTTTAATATCCATATAGCTTGTCTATACTTTGTTTTAGTGTAGAAAGCTCTCCTTTTCATATTTTGGTCTCTATTTCGGTTTGTTTCGTGTTTCAGGCATTCAAGACATTTATGTAGCATAATGGTATGAAAATACCATAACACATGGATTCAGTCTTCTCTGGAGTCAGAGAATATGTGGAACATCAAGATTGGCTGAAGATTGAAGAAATAAAGTGAAAGCCATTGGAGTTAGATGCCATTTTATTGCAACTTCTAAGAGTTTCTCGATTTCAACCATCTTCCCTTTGGATTTGGACAATAATGTCAATCGCAAAGTTGTAGATCTTCGAAGAGCTTCAAAACTAGTACTCATGGATCCTGTAGTTTCAACCAAAATAATGGAAAAGTCAGTTTTACTAGAAAAGTAGAAAAAATTGTCAAACAGAACAACATGCCAAACAGCGTTACAGCCCGTGCATAGCTGTTTGGTGGTCGTTTCGCGCACACTAATGATCCGAATCATATATTTGAATCTTATCTTTGGAAACGTATTATTTAATATCTTTTTACGATCCGTTTTAGACCCTATATAAACGCATGTATAAGCCCTAGTTTGGTACGTTGCGACCACCATCTTCTCATCCGGAGCCCGTCAAGTAGTTCTAGAGTAGATTCCCTGCTTGAAGGTTCACCTCGTTTTGTTGGAACCGAACATTGTAAGTTTGTATATGTAGTTTATATATTCTATAAATACAGTTTTACATTCAATCATGTCCGGCTAATCTATCTTTTGATCTGTGGATTTGATGATCCCTATAATGGTTTGATTTATGGTTGCATATATTTTTGTGAATTAAGATCGAGATATTGCTTCGTTTCAAAGTACTTTGTTCCCCCCTTTTATTTACCTTCGAAAGACATGGTGTTTAAAATTGGTTTAGATAAAACTATTGAAGAGCCAAAAGAGAAGGGTGTTTTATTTGATTTATTAAAAAACACTTGGTTTAAGGGATTGGTACTATTTACCTTTTACTTCGAGAATTCCTATCTATCGTAGAAATTTCCGATCTTTGCATTTTTTCCAACTAAAGAGCAACAAATGAAGGTTTTTCTTGGTTCTTTCTGGATTTCTAAGTTCCTGAAAGGTTTTCCTATACTTGTCGAATTGGCGGAGTGAGGGCTACGCAAGTTGAAAAGCGCAATCTTTGTTTGTATATGCCAAAAGTTATTCTAGATAGTAATCTACAATATTCATACATCAATGTTCATGAGTCTCATATATGCAATATTAATTTAATTCATTATAGTTGGATTCTTATCTTGTTAGATCAACTTCCTCCATTATTTGCTTACAACAATCATTAATTTCCCTTTTATTCCCTTTTATCATTGTTTCACCAAAATTCTTTGTTTTCTCTCTTCCTTAATTTACTTAGCATAATTGTCTATTAGTTACATTCAAAATAGACGCGATCCCTGTGAATTAGATACCCGAATATACTACATTCTCGTATCCTTGCGGGGGAGGTTCTTGTCACAATTCGATAAAACTTCAACGATAGCAAGGTCGGTACCGTCTAGACGGTAGACGGTGCCTTTCCGTTTCGTCTCCATCTTGAACATGGAAAATAGGTAGAAACTAAATGTTAGTTCAGTTTTGTCTCAATTTCCGATGTACATTGATCACACCACATGACGACATATTAATTCAGTTATTTTTTGTCGTTTATCTTCACGAGAATCATGATAAATATCTCATAAAACGATTTTAAAAACAAATACTTTTTTTTGAAAAAATGATATTTAAATTTTAACTTTCTTCTATTTTTAAATGAACTTCCGTGTCAAAATTTGTAACTCTCTAAATTTCATTTAAGGTTTATGACAAATCAATATTAGAGATATGTCTGTTGGAGAAAATAAATTATAAGCAACATATTTACTAATGGGCCCGTTTGATCATTCATAAGATTAAGTTGAAACGATAATCTCATTCTTATAATTCTCATAATTTAATATTTATGTGTAATAAGATGAAAGAAAATTCCCAAATTTATCCCCACAATTTCATAATTTTTATTTCATTACCATAATCTTGACTCATCAAACAGGCCCATTAATTACGCAAAAATCTAAACATTTTATGTTCGATAGTCATCCCTAAACGACAAATTATAACTGAATTAATTTTTGTTTCAATCAATATTAGAGGGTGGGACCCATTTTGAATATTGGAGAACATGGATTACATCACCGGGCGGAATATCGGTTCGGTTGCAGTTTGTCGTTTACTTTACCGGAATCATGAATCACGAGTACGTTGCAGATCATTATTATCTAATTCAAAATAAATATTTTAGAAAAAAGTTTCATCTTTCTGAAATATTAATTTTATTTTGGATTGATTTTTATTAAATTTCATTGATTTATAGTGTAATAATTTTATATTTAGCTCATGTTATTACAAACATGTTCTTATAATTCTCATGTTATTACGAACATGTTATTAAAGTTGTAAAACTATTTTCTAGATTATCGATTTAAATTAATTTTCAATATTATACTTACGAAAAAACAACTACCATCACGGGAGAAACACCGGTTTAGCTCATCCTCTAAATCCAACTCCTCCCTCGGGCCCACGAGGCAACGACAGCTGAAAGTAGAAATGAGCCCGGTTTAGGCTAAACCAACCCAAGCCGGCGGTTTAGGTTTGCCGGTTTGGCCAAACCGTGGGTTTGCGGTTTAGGTTTAGATTTAACCCGCCGGTTTGGTCATCAAACCGGCAGTTAACCGCCGGTTTGGTCCGGTCTGGTCCAGTTTTTCAAATATTTTTTTTAAATAAACCAGCTAAACCGCCGAACAAACCGGCGATTTAGGTTAAAGCTAAACCGTCGGTACGAATTTATACGGTTTAGATTTAGATTTGACCAAAAGGTCAATCCTAAACCGCCGGTTCGCTACGACCCCATGATTCTCTTCACATTGAGACATGGTCTATGAAGAAAAAGTATATTGGATTTGTGTAATGGAATAAAAAATGATTTTGAGAAATATGTAACGCATTGGATGTATGACTTCTTTTCAATTTATTTATAATTATAGTAGTGGGATACAATTGTAGTAATAATGAACCATTTAGTAATCGAGAAAGGAGAGATGACACCCATTAATAGAATTTAATGTATTATTTAGCTTGTGTGTAGTAAGAAGAATTGAATAATAAAATGAATCAAAAACAAAATTATAAATTATAAATATCTCGTCTAAATGTCCGAGTTGAGTTTATATTACATGACAAAGTGTTATATATATATATATATATATATATATATATAATTAAAAAAATAAATAGTAATGTGGTTCTCTCATATAAGGAACCTAGTCGAGTGATATACTAGAAGTTTCTCTTGATTCACCTTGTTATTAGATAAGATTTGCAATTTACAGCTAATTCTTAGCTATGATTCGTTTCTCCCCGCTCCTTTCCTATTAATTATGGCCCACAACATCCCATATTTCGCCGTTAAATGCGTGAACTCGGCGCACCATAAACGCATAGTATTTCTCTTTGATTGAAAATTACTTCTCTCACTTCTTTTTTTGTCTAACATTCATGGCTTCTCCGACATCCGGAGAAGATCTAGGTCATGTCAAAACTCGATGGACTCTTAAAGAAGACGAGCAACTCACAAAGATGGTGAAGAAGTACAAAGGGAGAGATTGGTCTCTCATCAGCGAATCCATCCAAGGACGAACTGCAAAATCATGCAGGCATCGGTGGGTTAACCAATTGTCACCAAAGGTTAACCATAAGCCTTTCACAAAGGAAGAAGATGATATCATCATTAAGGCCCATGCTAAGCTTGGAAACCGATGGGCATGCATATCCAAGCTATTAAAACGGCGAACCGACAACGCAGTCAAGAACTATTTTAATTCTACCCTCCGACGCAAACAGGTTGCAACCGCTAGTAGTGACAACTCAAGTGAATCGGAGGCAGACCCACCTTTGTCGATGAAGACAATCCATGGTGACATCTCAAGTGCTAACTTATCAGTGGGTAAGACTTTCAACTCAGATAACACTTCCAATTTGTCTGAGTTTGATGGGTATAAGCCTATTATTGTGGTAGAACCCCTTCCTAGATCCGGTCAATTGAATTTCAGCCAATTTTATAATCATGGATCGGATTTTATTTCTATTGAAGAGAATTCTAGTCAATTCTTTGAACCTGAGACTAACCTCGCCCTTTCAACCCTTAGATCTGATTTGGGTGAATCGTCATACCATGGATCTGCTTCATTTGGCGGGTTTAACCTACAACATCAAGCTACTCAAACCGTGCAAGCTCCTTTACAAATGCCAACTCCGGCATCTCCACCCCCATCACTAGCACAACAATTTGCCCCAATAGTACCTCCATCACCCAATCAGATTGACCAAAACATCTTAGATATGATAGCGTCCATAGTTTGTTCTCAACCACTCATGCCACCCACACAACCGTTTTCCTCACCACCTCTACCACAACCACCACAACAACAGGTTAATCGTCAAACAATGGTGATGGATCAAGTGGCTGAAGTTGGTGCTTCCGACATTCATGATAACTGGTTTCAAAAAATGTTGCTACAATTGACCTTGGCAGAGGTAAAAGCGTACAAGGAGAACGACAACAATCATACTAATGCATGTGGTGATGCATGTTATTGTTCTATTGAAAACATAACCAAAGCAGTTCTACATCGTATGGGATTCGGTCCGATGAAGTAGAAGATGAACCAATAATTTGTCTTTCATTTCAGTTCAAGCTAGTGTTCTACAAAAAAAAACTAAATTTGGTATGTGCATAGCGCATTTAGAAAAATCATGAGCCGGTGAGAAATTATGCATAGGATCAAGATATTAGTAATCAAGGATCTAGCTTTTTCATTTGAATAATGTTAATGTTTGCATGAATTAGTGTTTCAATTGAATAGCGAAAGTTGTTGTTTGTTTATGAAAATATTTTGTTTCACATCTTTTAATGTTATTACTGTTGGAACCAAAACTTTAATAAGTATTGTGCTAGGTTTTTTCGGGCAAATTTTCAGCGGTCTCAATCCATCGTCAACACTAGAAACCGGAAGCATTGTCTTCATCTCCGCAAGCACTGAATTGTGGTATACTAATTTTCTAAACTTGGATTTCAAGTGATTGAGATGATGTGCCCGAAGTTATGTGCATGTACGCAATGCAAACCTTGGGGAAAAGGGATACAAATGTGGGTTTTCTACATCCACTAAAAGGATTAAAACCCTTATAGTATATCTGGAGAAAAAATGCTTAAAGGTCGTGGTATTTACCCATTTTCAATGGGAGCGGGTGTAACTAATTCAATGCTTTGGATAAAATAGTTGAGGAAGCCGAATTTCTTTGAATTTTTTTGGAAGATATTCCAATATGGGAGAACTCAATTCGGCAATAAGTGTACATTGTGATAGTCAATCGACTATAACCTAGGCATTGAGCGTCTTGTATAATGGAAAATCACGTTACATAAGACAACGTCATACATCTATCAGAAAATTGATCTCAACTGGAGTAGTCTCGATAGACTAAATCAAATTAGTTAACAACCTTACGGATCCATTTGCTAAAGGCTTGTCAAAAGGTCAAGTGGTTAAATCATCAAGAGGAATGAACTTAAAGCCTATGACGAAATAAAATCCTTGAAGTACAACCCTACCTACATGACTAGAGATCCCACAATTTAGGTTCAAAGGGACAACTCAAACAAGTTGAATTGAGTGGAGCATTGTGAGACTCACGTAGGATGATACACAGTGTGAGATGTATGACTTGAGGTTAAGTGTTTGTTTTTAATGATTCTATCAAGGTATTCAAGATACTCGATTTGATCAATTATCTTGTAAGTGTGACGTGGGGCCGTGTCTAGGAGAATGAGGAGGCTAAATTCTTCAAGTTCACTCATGATTAACTAGACATATTCAAGGCCAAAATGAACTCAAACATAGAGGTTGGTTATGTGAGAAGTTAAAATAGTGTGATAGTTATTGTTTTGGTTTACATCAAAGTCTGGGTGGTTCAAGACATCATGGTTGCCTCCTAAACGAGTAAATCCGATAGCTACTCACTACGAGTGGTTGAAGGCTGAAAATGCTACCTTCTCAACTACAGTAATTTTTTGATTGTATTATCAATAAAGAACTTTTTTTTCAAAAGCAATGTGTCTAGAATCATTTTTATTCATGTGGGGTACTATTGGAGCCAATATTTTAATAAGTATTGCGCCGTATTTTTTTGAGTAAATTTCCGACGGGCTCCGACCATCATCAACGCTAGAAACGGAAGCATTGGCTTCGTCTCCATGAGCATCGAATCGTGGTATACTTATTTGCTAAATTTGAATTCCGGGTGAATGATATAATGATGTATGAAGTTATGTATACGCAATGCAAACTTGGGGAAAAAGGGACAAAAATGTGGGTATCCCACATCGATAAAAAGAAGTAGAACCCTTATAGTATGTAAGGAGGAAAAATGATTAAAGGTTGGATTGTGTCAAATGTAGGCTCCGACCAACATCAATTCAACGCTAGAAACGGAAGCATTGGCTTCGTCTCCATGAGCATTGAATCGTGGTATACTTATTTGCTAAATTTGGATTCCGGGTGAATGATATAATGATGTTTGAAGTTATGTATACGAAATGCAAACTTGGGGAAAAAGGGACAATAATGTGGTATCCCACATCGATAAAAAGAAGTAGAACCCTTATAGGGTGTAAGGAGAAAAAATGATTAAAGGTTGGATTGTGTCAAATGTAGGATTCGAATTCTGGATGAGTTGGCCCTCCTTCCCACCCTTATACCAGTTGGACTAATTAAACTTTGTGCATTTTTTTGATGATACACAATATTAATACACAATTTCAATTACACAATGTTAACACATAAAAGACTTGTGTAATCAAACATTGTGTAAATGACGGACTTGTGTAACTAAACCTTGTGTAAATGACATACTTGTGTAGTAATATAATTTTGTGTAAATGACAAACTTGTATACATGGCATAAAAAAAACGGAAATTGTATATAAAAAATGACCGAATGTGTTAACTACATAAATTGGCATAACAATGAAATTGTGTAATCAAACCTTGTGTAAATGACGGACTTGTGTAACCAAACCTTGTGTAAATGACAGACGTGTGTACATAACATAAACAAACTTGTGTACATAACATAAACAAAAAACGTGAAGGTTTTAATTTCTTATTTCCGTAAAAAAATTCTGAGAATATCGTAGCCCAAAATATCCGGGTTAGTTACACTCTATTTCTTTATTTAGCGGTTTAGGATATTGATTAGCATATTTAATTGAAAAAATTAGGGAAAGAGGACCCCATAATTTTCCATTTTGTGAAGTGGGCTTCTACTAAATTTGCTACAAAAAATAGGTCTGAAAATGGAATCTAGACTACTGTGGACATTGAAAAGGGGTACATTGAAAAGGGGCATGATTTGACATTAACTTTTTGGGGAAAAAAACAAATTAATTGTTAATATTCATTTGCCCTACTATCCCAGCAGTTCATCCTCTTTCTCTAATTATCTCCGCACTCTCCGAGCAGTTCACGAAGGCGGCGAACTCCTTCTTCTTACCCAAAGCCGGCGCACTCCTCCAGAAACCGGCGAACTCCTTCTCCGGCGCACTCCTCCTTCGCAGTCTCAACCAACCAAGGCAGCGCACTCCTTCTCCGTCGCAGTCTCCGTTCACTAAGGCGGCGAACTCCTTCTTCCTTACCCAAAGCCGGCGCACTCCTACAGAAACCGGCGAACTCCTTCTCCGGCGCACTCCTTCTCCTTCGCGCATTTAGGTCACGAAGGCGGCGCACTCCTTCTCCGTTGCAATCTCAGTTCACGAAGGCGGCGCACTCATTCTCCGTCGCTGAAGTCGGCGCCCCTATTCTTCAACATTACCCAAAACCGGCGCCCAAACCTCTCTTTATTTCCCCTCTTCTTCCTCCCCTGAAACCGAAAGTTGCTTTAATGGCGGATCTCCCTTCCACTTCTGCTCAGATTCCGGCGCCGTCTTACAGTCTAGGGTTTACGCAGGCTGTTATTGAAGCAGAGGAACGTAGGATGGCGGATGAAGTTAGGGTTTCAGCTTACCCCGAAATATATTACCCAGGAACTTTGAGATAACCCAGAAATAGGAACAAACTTGCTTACCCAGAAAATGTAAACAAACACTGATTCACACCTCTTACCCAAGAAGAGAAGTTTCAGCTTACCCAGAAATATATTACCCAAGAACTTTGATATAACCCACAAATAGGAACAAACTTGCTTACCCACAAATAGAAAATGTAAACAAACACTGTTTACCCAACATGAAGTTTCAGTATTTTAGATTCACACCTCTTACCCACGAAGATGAGAAGTTTCAGCTTACCCAGAAATATATTACCCAAGAACTTTGATATAACCCAGAAATAGGAACAAACTTGCTTACCCACAAATAGAAAATGTAAACAAACACTGTTTACCCACAAATAGAACATGAAGTTTCAGTGTTTTAGATTCACACCTCTTACCCAAGAAGATGAGAAGTTTCAGCTTATCCCGAAATATATTACCCAAGAACTTTGAGATAACCCAGAAATAGGAACAAACACTGCTTACCCAAAAATAGAACAGGGCTATGTAAGCAGTCCAGATTCAGTTGAAGAAGAAGCTGAACAAGTACTCCAGATTCCTGCGTTTCAATGGGAAGAAGAAGCTCAACAAACACTGCTTACCCAAAAAAGAGCTGGGCTATGTAAGCAGTTCAGATTGATATGTTTTTTAGATAACCCAGAAATAGGAACAAACTGCTTACCCAGAAATAGAACCGGGCTATGTAAGCAGTCCAGATTCCGGTGAAGAAGAAGTTGAACAAGCAGTCCAGATTCTTGCGTTTCAATGGGAAGAAGAAGCTCAACCAACACTGCTTACCCAGAAAAGAGCTGGGCTATCTATGAAGAAGAAGCTCAACAAAACAGCTGCTGCGTTTCAATGGGATACGAACCAAAAGGCCTCATATGAATTCCTGCGTTTCAAATGGGAAGATGAAGGGACAGTGGAGGGAAGGAGATGGGCTAGCTGAATTGATTGGACTTTTTTTAATATTTTTCTACATGTCACCCATCAAATCAGTCCACATACCTATGACATTTACTTTTCTGCTTTTTGCTACAATAGCAGCCCATTTTCTAAATAAAATTTGCAGAGGCCCAAAATCCAAACTCTATAGTGTAAAAAGCCTACATTGCAAATTTTGCCTATTTAATTAGGTAAAAAATTAAAATTAAAATTAAATATGAGAGAGAAGATGTATGAAAATAGTAGGTACTTTGTCTACCATATCAAAAATATCTAGTTTATATTACATGTTACGTAAATTACCTACATAGCCAACTCATCCTATATATATTGAGTTTTAAAATCGATTATTATCGATGTGGGGTTCTTCTCCTTCGTCTGATATAAAAGGAATCAAGAGTCGGTGAATTACTCTTTGTTTCCTTTTATATCAAAATTCATGTATATTATTAATCTTAATCTTTGATTCAAATCAATGGTTTAGAATGAATCAACTTCACATGAAGTTATAAAAATAACTTCATGGGAGCCAAATCCACTTCCGAAAGGATTCAAATTAATGGGTACTTCTTCTGAATAAAAAGTGTTACTTTGACAAAGGTTAAAATATCACCAAAAAAAACCCTACATTTAAAAATTTCAAAAACATATGTGGATTCTTTTTACATAGGAAAAAAAATGTGGTAATTTACCTCTTCCAGAAAATATGATAGTGTCACGACTATAGCCCTGCACCAAGGTTTGTGATCATTTTCGAATTTTCTAATAGCTCGAGAAAGAAAATACAAAGAGCTTGTGTGCAAAAACCCATTAGTAAAAAAA
>BSUD01000006.1:4132284-4183523 GCA_033239045.1 Fagopyrum esculentum
AAAAAAAAAAAAAAAAAAAAAGAAGAAGAAGAAGAAGCAAAGCACACACCTAACGTTCCATATAAAACTTGCCATTCAAAAGCCCGCCAGATCAGTAGAAGCCATTCTCATCCTCAAAAACTCATCTACTAGTCCACCCCTCACCCGGTTCCTCTTGTAAGACCATCCATCCCTTCCCCTTTAATCATCCATTTTCTTCCATTGAGAGACAGATTCATGAGAGATGTTCAGGCCTGGATTCTCTACAACCATCTGTTCTCGGGGCTGGAAGGATACTTGGGTGCGACTCCTTGCTCCCCTCGCCCTTTGGATTTGTGGCATGTAATCGATTCCCCTTCTTTGTGTTCATACCCATTTTACTTATCTTGATCCTTCAAATCAGTCTTTCCTTCTGGGTTATTGTGACTGCAGTTTCAATGAGCTTGAGATACGGTTATTATGGGACTAGTCAGATGGTTCTCGGACCTAGCTCTTCCAGGCTGGTGAAGGCCAGCCCCGTCTTTGTGAAGCAAATCGAGGTCAAAGAAGAAGCAAAGAAAGGGGTTTTCATCTATGGGTTTGATCATAGGCCAGAGCTCAGCTTAGAGACCAAATGGAATGTCTCCAAGTATTTGATCATAGGATCTTACAATCACCAGGTGAAACTCTGCTCAGTTTTTTTATCAGCTTGTAGAACTGTGAGCTCGTATTTATGTTGACTTTTGTGTTTGTGGGAATTGAGGCAGGGTTTCTCTTTGTGGCTCAACAAGGGTTCAAAAATTCGTGTGAGATGGGAAGCTCCTAGTAGTAGCTTAGATAATCTACAGATATCAATCATCAAAGGTCTTTGGTTCATACCATTATAGATATGTCCTGATAAATCTTCTTCAGGTGAAATCTGAGATGTACTCCTCGTCAATTTTCCTGCAGGTGAACAAAATTTTCAGAGATTACTGCCCAATTCAAGTGTTTCCTCTAAGGATATCTCCTCCACCAAACAGATAGGCTGTGAGTATTAATCTCATTTACATCTTTTTACAAATGCTACCCTCACTATCATGAAGTATAAATGAAAATTTCCCAGGTCAAGAAGCTGATTATGTTATCTTAGAGGACGACAAATACTACGTTAGCGTGGTAAATACAAATCCCAGAAGCATCATAATGACCATAAATGTGAATGTGTCATCAAAGATGTATGATACTGCCAGTGCGAGTAGCGTGTGTTCTACTATGATTGGATCGTGCAAAATGAACCTCATTTTTCCTAAATCACGATTTGTCATCCTCACAACACCTAATAACGTACAGCTTCTACCCTTATGTATACCTTGTTTTATATAGAATACGTTTAAACAAGAGGGATTACACAGATCATATTTGTACAACTTACTCGTGCAGGCGGATCTTGTTGGATGGTACATTGAGCTCTCTTTTGTGTCGAGGATCGTGACATATGTTGCAATTTTAGGTGCATTTTCTGACTTTCGTGAAGTTACTTTCGCCTCCTGCATTTTCGGTGTCTTACACTGTTGCTCTGCAGGGTTAGTTTTGATCGTCATTTTTCTGATACTGAAGTACCTTGGAGCCTGCAATGAAGAAAATGACATAGAGGACTTCAGTACAACACCACGTGAAATATTTATACCAACGAGAACCGAACAAAGTGAGACTGATCCTCTATTGGCAGAAAAGCCAGCAAAGTTGGCATACGGGACAGGTGAAGAAGATCCTGAAGTCGAGTCATCAAGCAGCTCCTCAGATGAGCTATATGATGGGAAGATTTGTGTTATATGTTATGATGAGGCTCGTAACTGCTTCTTTGTTCCTTGTGGGCACTGTGCCACTTGCTATGAATGTGCTCAAAGGTAAGACATGGACTGGATTGCTACATTCTATATGACAACTGAAGTTGCTTTTAATGGTGATTTTTGCTTTTGCAGGATAATGGAAGGAGAAAGCAGAGCTTGCCCTATTTGCAGGAGGTTAATTCACAAAGTGCGGAAACTGTTCACTTCTTAGGTCAAGTTCATGTCTGGTTGGTGTAATTTTGTGAAAATCTGTATATTCCATGGGAATTATGTCCTAGGCTGAAGGTCTCAACATAAAATCACTCGTCTGTTTCCCACTGAGAATCTGAGATGCTCAAAGGCATCTCTTCCCTACTCTCCTGATTCCATTTGATGCATTCAGAAGTTTTTTCATCAAACTTTGTTGTATATTAGCATAAACAAAAGCCTCTGATTTCTGGGGCAAAGTTAGCAGAAATGTTTTTATATTTCACAATTCTAATTGGTGGACCATTTGTGCTTACCATAATTTTTGAAGTTGCAGATTTGATAATTCAAACATTCAAATGCTGCTCAGTATGAACTTTGGGATTGTTTCCCGTCAGAGGACGGAATTTACACAAACAAAACTAGTTAGGGTTCTGCTAAGCTGAAATTGGACAATGGCATCCAATCACCATTCAATTTATCTAGAAGCTAGTATCTTCATTCAGAAAATACTGCTTAGAACTGATCATCTTGCATATGCTATACAATTTCACCGTCTTATTCACAGATTGACTCATTCCATACATAATAAAGGTGAGAATTTTTTTTTTACAAAAATCGAAGTAAAACATCGAAATGATTCAATTTTGCTACTCACATACCTTCTCGAAGATCGGCATCTTGCCCACAACTACCACGAAACCCTACCAAGTGTTCACCCTGTGGCTCGGTCAGCGCGGGGCTCCTCGCCCTTCACCGGCGAGGAGTGCCTCCAGAACAACGAATAACGGCATGGTAGTCACCTATCAACCTCGCCTGATCATTGATCCAAGCAAGATTTTGAGCTGCAGTTACAGTACAACGCGCTCATCTGCGCTTCGTGTGGTCATCTGTGGCGGAGCCTCCACGGGTCTGAGACTCGGAGCTTCTCTGTAGCCACCGTTTTCTGCTGCTCGTTGGAGTTCTGACTGATGAGATGCGGTCGATTTATTGCCGTACCTCTCAGGGTTCCAACTAAGTTACTGATCGGAAGACGAATTATGTGACTTTGATTTTGTCTGACCTAACCTAATACATCATCAATCGCGCGGAAACCACAGATAAAATGCAAGCAAAAATGGTTTAGTTTTGGTTTCTAACCGCCTCGTTTTGCTTATGGTATTCTGTAAGTTTAAACTTTTTCTAATAGTATTTTAAAATTTTTAATTTTTTTATAATCGATTTCTTTCTTATATCTTTTCTTAATATATTTTATTAAATTCCAATTATAAAATAAAATAAATAAATTTTAAAAATAAATTATATCTTATTTTTTGTTTTTAAAATAAAATAATAAAATTTAAAAATAATTATAATCACGTTAAATTCATACAATTTTTTTTTATTAATTTTACCACAAGGTACGGATAAACTCTTCTGAAATGAAGTGGAATACTCTGGAGTGTGGCTGAAATTTCAATAAATAATAATAATAATAATATAATAATAATAATAATTAGGGTAAAAAAATAACTTTTCTATTCAAGGGTACTAAATTTGAACAAGTTGAAACTCTAAAGCAAAACGGAAACACGCACCCATATTAGTAATTAGGGCTGAAAATTAAATTTTCTATTCAACCAGTTTAGGCCGGGTACTCAAAACATTTATTATATATTGAATACATTGTTTAAGCTAAAAACACTCTATTTATACAAGTTATCAAACTATTATCCCTTATAAAAATATTTAGTAAACCACAAACATTACTCTGTGAGAAAGGAACTCTTGCTACAAAACCAGCCGGTTTCCCTTTAGAGCAATACCACAAGCTTTCCGACTACTCTATCCCCTTTATGATTAACCAAAACGATATCGTCATCTTGTGGGTAAGTTGATCTATCTTACTATTACTCGCCCTGATCTTAAATTCTCTGTTCACCTTCTCTCGCAGTTCGTCCATGCCCCTACAGTAAACCACTAGTTTGTCGTTCAACGTGTTCTGCGCTATCTGAAAACATCTCCCGATCAAGGCCTCATCCTGTCCAGCTCCATCAGACTTCAACTGAATGCATTCCTGTGATGCAAATTACGCGACATGTCCTATCACTCGTCGCTCCGTTACTGGCTTCTTCATCATGTTGGGTCAATCTCCGGTCTCCTGGAAAACAAAGAAGCAAAACACTGTCTCCCGGACCTCTGCAGAATCTGAATACCGCGCCATGGCCACCACCTACGTTCTCTTGCTGTCATCCTTTCCGGACCTAGCAACTTATGGTGTGACAACCAGGCTGCTCTTCATATTGCCTCCAACCCATTGTTCCATGAATTGACCAAACACACTTCAGTGGATTGTCACCTTGGTTGCGATCTTGTTCAATCCGGTCAGCTTTGTACACATCATGCTCGATCCTCATCCCAACTGGCTAATTTATTCACAAAGCACTCGGATATCTTCAATCCCACAACCTACTTTTCAAATTGGACGTTCGTGATCTACACGCTCCAACTTAAGGGGAAATATTGGACAGAATATATTACTTCCTTATATTACTTATATTCAGCATTATACTCTACTCTAATCTAGTCTATATGTCTCTCTATGTATATACTTTTCCTTCATAATAACACACTTTACATTCCAAAAGATATCTAATCTACAATACCTCTAAATATAGAATTTAGTTTTTTTTTGAGAAATCAAGTTTGGGAAAGGCACGTTCCAGAAAACGGGTTAACCTTTTAGAGAGGGTTTGGCCCAGTTGAGCAGATCCCCGGTTTTGAATCTATTTGAGGATAGAAGAATTGAATTATTAAAAAAACAATAATTTTATTTGAAAATATATGTTGGCAAAGCAATACATCTGAATCCAGTTGTAGCTTCACACAATAGTAGTACAATATATATAGACATACAACAACATGACACATCACACAGGCAACATGTGAACGAGGATTCACCATAGAATATACAGCTGCAATTCAAGGGCATTTAGGGTTGCCCTTGGAGTTCTTGAGATCACGGTAGCAAGGACATTCATCCTTGTGTCCATACGTGCCAGAGGGCACACAGTTACATGCCTTGCAACAGATTCCACAGTACTTGAGACACCTGTCCTTCACACCCGCCTTTGCGCACCTCCTATCACATTCTGTCCCGCAGAAGCCTACAACATACCCATTCACAGTCATGACTCATTGACTCATGGCCATCAATATATAACAAGTATTTTCAATTCATAAAAGTAAAAGCTTACTTGGGGAAGCATCAGCGGAGCAGTGAAGGAAAGAGGAGCTCAGGATAAGTGTAAGAAGAAGCAGAGTTGCAAACACAGCCTTCATGTTTGTTTCCTCTCAATTGATATCTCCCCGAAAGCAGACGAATTAGTTGCTATTTAAAGACGAAAGGTTTAACTATGCCAAGGGTGGAATGGTAATTTACCATTTTGGTAGGGGCGGAGACGTACGAGTACAGTGTTAGGTGACCATGACAATTTCATGAAATACACTCTGTAACCGCTCATTTTATATATTTATTTTCTTTTAATTTTTTGTCTCAGCTTACAATATGGTGATTTTTTTCTTTTTTGGTGTGTAAAGTATGGTGATATTGGTTAATGAGTGGACATAAAAGGCATTAACTTGCAATAGGCCCAAAGGGCCTGTCTTTGTCTTTCTTGGCTAAAGAATTTTACGATCATCACGGGTTATTAGACATAGATTTAGGGCTGTAATATGAGAAAACATACTCGGGCTCGATTCGGGTTCGGCTCGTCAAAAGCTCGGCTCGAGCTCGTTCATTTTCTAAGCGAGTCAAGCTTGAGCACATTTGAAATCTCGTTTAATTTTTAGGCTCGGCTCGGGCTCGGCTCGTTTATAAACAACCCGAGCTTGAGCATGTCAAAGCTCAGCTCGTTCGGGTAAAGCTCGGCTCGTCGGCTAAAATAACACTATAGGAGCATTATTTTAGCCGAGCTACTCGGGCTCGGCTCGGGCTCGACTCGTCAAAAGCTCGGCTCGAGCTCGTTCACTTTCTAAACGAGCCAAGCTTGAGCACGTTTTAAAGCTCGTATAAATTTTAAGCTCGGCTCGGGCTCGGCTCGTTTATAAACGAGCCGAGCTTGAGCATGCCGATACTCGGCTCGCTCGGCTCGTATTACACCCCTACATAGATTAGAAAAACAGAAAAGCTAACATACGAAATTGACATTAGCTTTTCATGTTTTTCTAACGGGATGACCAATACTCAATTGGTCTAGTAGGATATGGCGTTAGACTCTTATGCGGTTAGTTTGGAATGATATTGAGAGGGTATCCTAGCAATGGGTCACGAATTATTCTCGTCCGGATGTAAAGTGGCGAAGCCAATCAAACCAGAAGTTACTTGTGAGTGAGTTGTTACTTTTTTTTATATCTGTCTCGGGACCAAATGACGCGGAGGGCGCACTTCCGGTGAACCACACATACAAACACACAGTTTTATCCTAAAATCAATTGGCAATAGGAGTAGCTCGAATGCTTATACGGTAGGTTGACTAAATTAGTGTTATCGATGTGAGAGCTTTTTCTGTGGTTTCTCTTACGTTGGACGAGGAGGCCTCCATCTACCCTCATAAAGTATATCTTCACCGACTTTCTTCTAAAATACATTTCGTAAGGAGGAGTACAATGAAATACAAATTTAAATACCTTTTCTATTCATCTACGTGATTCTGTTAATATACTTTAACAATGGAATTGACATAAAGATTACACAGAAGAAACAGTTAACCCAATGCACATAGGGACATAGCTGATTAGCTGTCGCAAAACGATAGCAGTACGTAGTAGACAAATGCAAATTGGACAATGTGAGATTATGGCATTGATTGCCCAGTTGTTGGACGATTAATAGAGTAGGGTCAAGAAAGTGGAACCCAGGCGCACTTGCCACCAATAAGTTGAATAACCATAGCCAAAGGCCAAAGGTCGCTAAATACAGTAGCGGAATATGAATGACAGCTTTACGCAGCCTTCACTCAGCTTCGTAATGTCTTAATTAACAATTTAGATGGACCTAAAAAGTGTAAAGCAAGCTGCGGGCCTTTATTCTAGTACCTTCACAAACATGGAATGGAGCTTCTGGAAATGAGTATACGAGTCATGCTTTTCTTCTCATAAGATGTTCCCTACCCACTCGCATCACTACTTTTGCTGCAAATAAATTTGTTTGGGAAGCGTGGAGCATGGAACCTCCCATATAAATAGGATTATAGATCTAATATACAAGGTATTCGGGCCGATTAACGTGCGTGTACATTCGAACGTGTAATAAAAACCTCACGTTTTGTAGAGTCGGTTCGTCCCTTGTCACCTATCCTACCTAGGAATCGTAATGGCTTGGATGACGGATGGTTCTGCGGCTGATGAACGGGTGAATCGGGTTTTTTCCGATGAAATTTAACTTGGTTTTTAAAAGCTGATATTCAACCAAAATTTCAAAACAAAGTAAACTTGTACTAAGATTATTTTTTTAAATATTTTGTTTTATTAAATAATTTAAAAAAATATTTGGATAAATACATCATTTTAAATTTAGTCTAATTATTTTTTGTTGTTTAAAAAGAATAAAAAGGTGTTTTTTTCATCCAAAAACCCTTCAAATTATACTATTAAATTTAACTGGATATGGATAAACGCATATCCAGTGACAATGAATATTATTTAATCCAATAACATTTAACCTAATAATTTTGACATTTTAACCTAACGGGTGAACTTGCTCTTATAAAATCTTATATATCATGAAAATATAAAAGCTATTTATACTAAAAAAGGAGATGAATGCGGGTGTTGGGAGCAGATGGTGGGTCAAGGGATGGATATTGAACTGCTCACCCATGTGTGACCCGTTCCATCACCCGGAGTTTCAACCGATTGTATACCCGCCTGGGAATAAACATTTTATTATTTTGAAGTCATATTAATAAGGAATTTTCCGTTTGGTGCCCTTGAGTTTTTGGCTTTTCCGGATGGTACCCAAAGTTTTTTACATTTCCGTTTGGTACCCCTGAGTTTTTGGCTTTTCCGGATGGTGTCCAAAGTTTTTCACATTTCCGCTTGATACCCTTAAGGTTTCGGCTTTTCCGGATGGTACCCCTATTTCTTATTATATGTCTAAAATAACGTTTCTTATATTAAATTTATAAAAAAAAAATAGGGGAAAAGATTATAACAATTTTATATTATAAATTTTGAAGACAAGTATATTTAATTAAAAAAATTTAATCAACTATTAATAAATTATGATATTTTTTAAAATATAAGGTTTTTACATATTATTTTATGATTAATTATATATATATATTACTATTTGATACTTTATCATATTTTGCATCAAAACATGAAAATTTTTTTTTGTTTTATAGAAAATAATTTTTATAAAAAAAATTTCCCTATTTTTTTATAAATTTAATATAAGAAACATTATTTTACATCAAAGATTTTTGTACAATTTTTTATATCATATTTGTTAAAATAATTTTATGTTTTATTTATAATGATATATGAAATAAATCATTGATAATGTATATAAACGCAAAATATTCAAATTGGACATTCGGTTTTTAAAAAAAAATTAATAATTATTGATAAATGTCCGTTTTGAATACTATTTCCACTTTTCAAAATGAAAAAAAATAAAAAATCCTACTTAAATTTTAATAAAACTATTGAAATGTACATACAAAACTCATGTTTTTTTATAAAAATTATTCTGTATATATATTTTTTTTCATGGTTGGATGCAAAATATGATAAATTATCAAATAGTAATAAACATATTAAAAATCATAAAATAATATGTAAAATCTTATATTTTAAGAAATATCATAATTTATTAATAGTTGATTAAATTGGTTTAACTAATCAAAATTTATATAATATAAAATTGTTATCATTTTTAAATATAAATATAATATAAGAAACGTTATTTTAGACAAATAATAAGAAATAAGGGTACCATCCGGAAAAACCGAAATCTCAGGGGTACCAAGCGGAAACGTGAAAAACTTTGGGCACCATCCGGAAAAGCCAAAAACTCAGGGGTACCAAACGGAAACGTAAAAAACTTTGGGTACCATCCAGAAAAGCCAAAAACTCAGGGACACCAAACGGAAAAATCCTATTAATAAAGTGGGAATAAACAGTTTCTACCAAATAAAATAAAATAAACGGTTTATACGTATAAGGTGTAGTTATAAATTGTTTGTCAAACAAACTCTTAACTCGTTTTATTGTTAGATGCAAATATTTTGGGGTAAAATTCATTTTCATGTCTTCCAACATTCCTATCTTTGGGCAAATTTTTTTTTTTTTATAATGGAAAGCGGTTACGATGATTATTTCCAAGATGTCCTCCATCTTAAAGCATGCTTTTGGATGAAAATGTAAAGTTCAGGATCATCAGAAAAACGGGTGTTGGGGATCGAAAATCCCATATGGTTAAACGGTCAGCAATACAGTTTATCTCTCTGAAAATATGTCTGATATGAATTTCGTCAAAAGAGCAAAAATCCAATATGAAGTTGGAAATAATCATGTCGATCTCCCAAGCACAACTCCACAAACCTTGGAGTTGGAGGTCCAATTCGGCCCATTAAGTTCTTAATGGGTCGATGTTGACTCATTTTGTCACCAGCCTGTGTAAAAAACCCACGCTATTAGAGTGATATGTTAGCTCATGCTAACTACATTTCCAACCTGAACCTTGTTGCACACTTATGTCATCCCATAAGTACTGCATATGCCACAATTTTTCAAATTTGCATCCTCAACAAACAGATCGCGCTCGCATATAAAACCCCATCAAACCACAGAGAACACTACTCAACCTTCTTTAAGGCCAATCTTCAAGCTTATAATTCTCATCACTAACGTAACAGACTCTGCACTTGTACCCATAGTTAACCATGGGGAGAGAACAAGGAGTAGCAATGTGGTCGCTCATGTTCATCCTTTGCATTCTGGCACATACAATTCTAGAGGCATCTGCAGCCGCTGAGATGAGTATCCCGATGAGCAAAGACAACATCTCTCGAAAGGGTCGATTGACCAGCTATGGAGGCGCTTACGGCGGTGGATATAGTTATGGATCACGTGGTGGCGGTGCTGGTGGAGTCGGCTCTGGCTCTGGATCCTACGGTTCACGCCCGGGTTTTGGAGGAGGCAGAGGTAGTGGTGGTGGAGCTGGTTTTGGAGGAGGTAATGACGGCTACGGTTCTGGCTCTGGTTTTGGAGCCGGCATTGGTGGTGGTTTTGGTGGCGGCTTTGGTGGAGGCTATGCCCCTGGAGCTATCAAGGAAACTCTAAAGACTATGGGTACTACTAGGAAAGTGATTGGAGATGCAAATTCAAACCAAAAGATCATTAGTTGAACAAGCTGTCAAGGAAAGTCTAAAACAAGTTCGATCTGCCTGTGAGAGAGAGCAACTTTGCTTCTTCTACAATTACTTACCTTTAATTTCCAGAATTGTCTTCAACTCTTTATAAGTTTATATCTTCTGAAATGAATAACAACTCCCTTTTTCAATAATCTACTATTGTCTAATTTATGTCTATTACTTTGGGCCCAAATCATCAAACATGCCCAATTTTTACCATATAAAAAGATAACTTTGATGATCATCGATTTACAACCAAGTATGATTTCAAACTCATAAATATCTATATTATGCTTTGCTTGATAATCAAGTACAAATTTTGTAAAGATATGGTCCAACCAATCCAAAATCAAGGCTGGACCAGTATTTGGGTCCACAAAAATACTGGATCATGGTTCTGGACCAAACCGGATCGATCCGTTTTTTAAACCGACCAATAAAAGTTGTAACCCATACTTTCATTACACGTTAAAACTTATAAGCCCACAAAAGCCCATAAAAGCCCACAAACCCAGTAAGCTCTCTAGGTTATGTTGTAGCATAAATTTGCTCCAAACGACGCCGTTAGAGAAACAAGCATTCGAGGGATCAACGGCGCCGTATAAAAAACCCTTCCTCAACTCCAGTTAGGTTTCTCAACGAGCGGCGCAGTGCTTTCGAAGGTGAAAATTTGACAGCGTTACGATCGCCTCTTTTTCTTGATTATGGGTCACTCAAACGTTTGGAATTCGCACCCGAAGACCTATGGCCCCGGATCCCGCCTTTGGTATGTACTTCACCCGCTCTTTCTCTTGATTATGTTGTTAATGTGTGAATGGATTGACGAGGAGGTCGCTTTAGATTTGGAATCTAACATGATTATTATTGAAACTGTTTGTTTGGCAGCCGGGTATGCGGTAACTCTCACGCTATAATCCGCAAGTACGGCCTCAATTGTTGCAGGCAGTGCTTTCGCAGCAACGCCAAGGAGATTGGCTTCATCAAGGTTAGTCTTTTTCTCCCATCTCTTTTCTTTTCTGTAAGTTTTTATCATGATTAGGATGGATGTAATTTGTAATATTGAGTATTATTTCGTTCTTACTTTGGGCAATGCATGACGATCTTAAGATCTGGTACTTCCTGGTAGATGAATCGTTCTAGTTATAATATTTGAACGCATACACCATAATAAGATCTGATACTTCTTTGGAGGGTTATTGATCCATAATTATCTATGTTATGAAGACTATGTTGGTGTTCCTTTGTGCTTGTTCGTTTGAATGCTTGTAAATTACTGAGATTATATAAGAATTATTTAAATTTGTAAAATTGTTTTGCCTTCCAAGTCCCTTTATTAAATAGACCCGAACCCTTAACTTAGTGAATCCCTCCAGGCTAGATATATAAGAGGTTTAGGACATCAGCCTTATGGTGTAGTCCACAGGATATTTGTAACACATTGTTCTTGCTTATTGGGTTCCTTACTAAATGGATTTAAATCCAGGAAAATGTCGACTAAGAGCTTTCTTTGATTTTTGCAACTTCTGTTGTAAACTTCTATGATAGATGTTATTACTCTCTTGAGTGTGAGCTGCTGAATGATGCAGTGGTTGTGATTCTCTTGCAAACTATTGACATGGTGTTAATTTTTTTTGACCCAGTACCGCTGAAGAATCATTCATGTGAGCTGACTGGCACGGGGAGAGATTGATGCATTTTAAGCTTATAGTGAACCATGCCAGCTCTTTTTAAATTTTTTAGTTTTGATGAGAGTGTTTGATTAGGTTACAAAATCTCATGCTTATTTCTTTTGAAATTTTCTTATAAGACTTGGTAACTGATACATTTGCTATTTTATTTGCTTAAGTGAAACACCACGACCTTCTTGATCCTCCAGATGAATGAGTCCATTTTGTCTGTTCTATTTTAGTCTGGCTGCACTTTCTAAACACTTAATGATGCTTGCAACACACTTCCATATCTGGGTATGCAAGTAACTCAAGTTATGGTTAGCATCCTCAATCATCATACAATGCTTCCACTTAGGTGTGGAAGTTGATCCGATTGGGGCATAAGTGAGCCATTTGTCTCCCTGACCTGCTGGATGAAACGGTAGTCAGACCCACCCACTGCCCTTAGGTTTCACCACTCAACTGCTTATTACTCTCTGGATTTAAAAAATTGAGGCTGTAGGCAAAGTTGGGTTGGCCTACCTGGATAAATTTGCCCATATGGGTTTGATTGGCCCTACTTTAAAAAATTTATTATAAAATATATATTAAAAAATAGAGGTGGATGGCAGTATTTGAACCTGAAACCTCGGGTGTAAGACCTGAGGTCTTAGGGACACTGTTCCCATGTCAACCATGCTTGCAGAAAACTTTACGGGATGTTACAATCTTCCCCACTTAAACTCCTGACCTCCACGTCAGGCCAAGGACCATCCGCCGAGCCGAGTGACCGCATACGGCAAGCTGATACCATCGGGTCTTAGGGACGCTGTTGCTTGCAGAAAACTTACCAGGAAATCATCCATCCTGAAATTATCCCGCACGAGCACGCTTAACTCCAGAGTTATTTGTCCTTACTTTACCACTGAAAAAGAAGAATTCTTGTTGACATGGGTAGCAACCCATCCTTATAAGCCAATCACAAATCCCCATTCAAATGATGCCGAGATGACAATTTTTACGGGATGTTACATTGGGTTTGTCGTGCCTGGGTTTGCCGAGGTTTAGTAGTAACCAATCTATAATATATGTTGTCCTAATCTGGACTTTATTGGACCAGAGTCACCGGATTATATGGGTCGGGCACGAGATGGGGTGAGGTCATCCTACGTGTGACTATTATACACAAGACATGATCAGGGCGAGCCTTAGTATTTAGATTGAATCTAGTGGGGCATTATTCTGGTAGAGATCGGGATCTGACCAATCTTGTCTAAAACGAACGCGAAGAATCGATGAAGCGGAAATTGCAAAATCGTTACGACCTTTTCAAGACCTTTTTGAGAAGTCGAGTGAAAATTGGGAATACCTTTTTGAGAAGTCGAGTGAAAATTGGGAATAGTGAGATGTAGAAGCTTTTAATCATCATAGTGAAATTTGAGAATACCTTTTTGGGAAGTCGAGTGAAAATTGGGAATAGTGAGATGTAGAAGCATTTAATTATCGGACTTGCAATTCAATTGTGAAAAATAAAATAAGAACGAAAGGTGACGTTGTAGTCCTATTTTCGGGAGACGGGTGACAAGAGCCAATGATTTGATATTTAACATTACTCTTAGGGTAAGAAATTAAAGGTTAAGGTGACGGGGACAAGAATGACCTAGCGGGATTTAAAATAATTTAAGTTTTGGCTCTGTCTTGAATTTTTTTTCCCCTAAATAGGATGAGGCAAGATTGCAATTTTTGAATGAAATTTCACCGGATTCAGTATAAAATCGAAATTTGTGTCCAACCGTATTGATGATTTGATTTGATTGAATCTAGTTTCTCTTTTTAATTCAGGTTTTTGTTAGTTGGTCTAATAAACTTTAGTTTTTATATGTATATTGATATATTGATTATTGAAGATACAATTTTTGGTCTTGTTTGGTTTGATTTATAAAGGTCCAACTACAGTCATGGATCGAACAGTAACGCGTAAATTTATGAAAACATGGATAGTAATAGTATACAGTCCATGACCAAACCGTTTTATTGGTCCATACCAGTTCAGTTTAGGGTACAGGTTGACTCAACTTGCATAAAATTATAGTATCCAACAAAAAGTGTGAAATAGTGAAATGGGTTGGGGATGGTGTTTATGGATAGGGTGATGGGTAAATTATACTAAAGTACTCGAATTAAGGTTGTCGAAACGGTATGCACCTTAAACTTATGGACCAGACCGGACTGTTTCACTACTTGTGGAAATAGTCCATGGATCAGACTGTTACGGACCGGTCCACCACGGTAGGGTCCTTCACGTTGGACCGGATCGGTCCACACCGTTTTATTTATTTTATTTATTTTTAAATATTAAAAATCTTTTTTGTATGGATTAAATCCGGTCCGAGTTTGGACCAGAATCATCCAACTAAAAAATATTAAAAGTGTAAAAATCCGGTCCGAACCGGAACATTATTGATGCGCCCTTGGATGCCCCTTTTACGTTGACCGTGGACGAAGAGGACGAGGCTCTTAGAGTTCGCTCAGATGGACCGATCACCCGATCCCGAGCTAAGGCCATTGCTCGAGCCACCGGCTCCATCATCACCCGCATTACTTCTTCACTTGGTCCCATTACCGGCGTGCCTTGTCTCTACACCACCATGGCATAGGCTACCGGTTCCGTTAGCGGCATGTCCCGTCTTTCCGACTCCATGGCATGAAGCTAGCTTATCTTCGGACTATATTTTCATGTTTTTCTTTTTATGTAATAAAGGGATATTCCATATAGGAATATTCCCTTTTTGACCTTATCCGTTTAGGGTTTGCTTGGATGCTTTTAGGTTTTCCCCTTTTGGGCTTTTTCTTCATGTATTCTTGTTTGGCCCGTTGGCCCATAGGTAGGCAAGTTTCTCTATATAAGAGATATCTTGCCTCACTTATTTTTCATGTTCAATATTACTAAGTTTTGAGAAGAATTTCCTCCACTTAGCTTGGGCATCAAAATCTCTCTTCTAACCCTCAAACTTCTTCCTTGAATCTCGTCTTTGATTCAAGAAATCCATATTCGAGGATTCTTTTCAAGAATCAACCTTCGCTCCACACAAAAAGGTTCCTTCGATCTCTCTAGATCGAAGTAACCCTAGTTTCTTCATCGCTTCCGCCCCTTTGGATCCGAAACGATACAACGTTGCACAAAGAATCAAGGAGTAGTTGGAGTTTTGCTTGATCTAGATCCGGAGTTATCCTTGGTTACCTCCAAGGACGCATCAAATTGGTATCAGAGCAAGGGATCAAAGCTAAGTTCTCTTTACTCTTGTTTTTTGTGCGTTATTATCTTAAACCTATTTAGCCTTTTTTTGTTCATGATGTTGTTCGTTTGCTCATGATGTTCTTCATTTGTTCTTCATGATCTTCATGTTGTTCATCATGTTGTTCATCATGTTCATCCATTTTTCCTGAATTTTTTTTTTCTCTTTTCCGTGTTTAACTCAAAACAAAAAGAACAAAAATAGGAGATATTTGGTTTCCCTTCAAACCATTTATCAAACCCGTCTTTTTCTTAAACCGACCTAATCCGACAATTTTGTTAATTAATTTCACCAAATCTCTTGGGATATTTTTGTTAACGAAAAGTTCGGATATCTCGCATTTGATATTCCAAGAAAAGCAAAACAACTCTTCATCAATACGGATTTGTGTTCAAAAAAAAAAAACAAAAGAAAGTGTTGCTCAAAACGTTTCAAAGAAACGAAAAACACAAAGTGAAAAGACGTCCGGCAAACCGGTCCATCCGAAAAATCGGATTTTACAAAACGGTCAAAGACCGAAAGCAAGCAAAGCTTGCCGAGTGAACAATCCGTCCATCTTCTATCCCTCCATTTTCTCACATACGTTTGCAAAATATCACTTGTTTTTTTGTGTGTAATTGGTTCAATTTTGTTGGATTTGCCTTCCTTGCCTAACCGCCAAACGGCCTTCCCCAAAGTAGAACCCGATAACGCACTTGAACTTGGGTAAAGTTGACCTAACTTGTCACCTTGCTCACTTGATTGCTTGAACTTGTGTGCTGATTTGGAGCAATGACTAACGTTGAAATGGAAACTTCTCAGGATTCTGGTCCGCAAGAGTTCAGTGAACCCTTGGCTCAAGAAACTGCCTCGTTGTCCCTCGAAAATGACTCCATAAGGCGAGAATTGGAAGCCTTGAAGGCACAACAAAAGTTTGATGCCTTGACCCGAGAAAACATTGCCTTGAAAAAAGAGCTAGAAGCTCTTAAGTCCCTTCAGAATGCTCACCGTCCCACCCCAACTTATCCGAATGAGAACGTGGTCAATGCTTCCACTTCCGATGCACAACGGAAAGGCAAGGGACTTTTGGGAGCTGGCCCATCAAACGTTACCCGGCTTGCGTCTGTCATTGAACGCACCCATCCTTTACCTCTTGACGGAAATGAGTCCCATGAAGAAGAGGAGGAATTCCCCGACCCGCGTCAAGATAACTTGCCCATAGTCGATACGGAACATCGGCACCAATATTATGAGCATCAACATCAACGGTATGTTCCTTCTCCAGCTCCACCTAGTGTGCCCCGCACCGACCGACAAACCCGGGAAGAGCCCCGGTACCGTCCCAACTCCACCACCAATCATGGTCGTGAGCATGATCGGTCCGAACACCGTCACCAACGGTCAATCCGGCAACCGAGGACCCTTGACTTCGATGAATACGATGAGCAACACAACTTCAATGAGTTCTCCGGTGATGAATCCGATTTAGAACGGGTAGCACATAACCGTCCGTGGCACCCACCCATCATAGACCCCTATGAGAATCAAGACCGGGGTGAAGAATGGTTGCCTCCCCCAAATCCACCTAGGCCGGCCCCACCCGTTCATGGGCGCCAACGTCATCATGGCGGCCACCGGCGAGCCCGTGCCGATGATGCCTACATTCCACCGCCCCGCCCGGACCCCTACCGAGCTCGTAGGGAAGGTAAGGTTAAGTTCCCTACCTTTCATGGTGAATATGATCCGTGTGTTTTTCTTGATTGGGCGCAGGATATGAAACGAGCATTAAAACATTGTCATTATGAGGAGGAATCCGAGAAAATCGAGGCGGCAACTCTATACTTTGAAGGAGATGCGAAGTCTTGGTGGAACCGGTATGAGTTCACCCGAGAGAGGCGAGGATGGGCACCAATTGAGACGTTTGAGCAATTGCTCTATTGCATGACCAAGAAGTACGTCCCCGAAGACTTTAAGAATGATATGCGGTTGCAAATTGCCGAGTTCAAGCAAGGCAACCTCACTCCGGTGGCTTACTTGGCTAAACTTGAAGACATGCACATTAAGGCCGGCGTCTCGGCCTCCCCCTCCGCCCTCCGCACCAAGTTCATGAGTGGGCTTAATGCTTCCATCCGGCGGCCGCTCGAGATTGTCCCATTCAAGGATTTGGGAGCATTATGTCATGCCGCCATGAAGTTATATAAGCAACAACTCGAAACACCGCGGTATTCTAGGTATCCCTCTTCCTCGAGTCCATATCTTTATCCATCTAACACACGTTCTCGAGATGCGCCTAGTCCTACAGATACCGACGCCTCTAAAGGGACCCAACGGACGGGTCCTTCCAATAGGCAAACGGGTACCGAGAAGGCACCAAACCGTGGCCCGGCACCGGCGCCTCCCTCTCGAGGTCAACAAGGACCCTCACCGGCGGCTCGCCCAAGGGAGCCCGTGTGTTACAAGTGTAGCGGTTTTGGCCACGTACAACGTGATTGCCCAAACACCAAACGGGTCTTGTTTGCCGATCCAACATATTTCGAGGACGACGATGGTCAATATGAAGGTGATATCATTATTGAGGATGACCATGACACCGACCCACTTGTTGGCATGGAACCCTGTGATGACGAGATTGCTTGCGGCCCAGCACAACCCGGTAAATTCGCTCTTGTTTCTCGTCGTATTTTGGCTGTTAAAGAGCATATTCCTATTGATCAACGCGAGAATCTCTTCCACTCTCGTTGCTTGGTTAATAATACGAGTCTTTCTCTCATCGTTGACGGAGGTTCTTGTTGCAATATTGTCAACGAACGGGTGGTAAAACACTTCAAGTTGCCTACGACCCCCCACCCAACGCCTTACGGACTCCAATGGATTTCCGATACGGCATGTGACACCGTCACACAACAAGCTTGGGTGCCGTTTTCTATTGGCGCCTATGTTGATAAGGTCCTTTGTGATGTTATCAAGATGGACGCCACACATGTCCTATTAGGACGACCATGGCAATTCGATCGCCGCACATATCATGATGGTTATCTTAATCGGTACATGTTCCAATATAATGGAAAGCGGGTCACACTTTTGCCTATGACTCCGCACGAAATTTTGGTTGACTATGCGGAACGGAAGAGGCAACAAACTATTGATGAGTCCGCTAAAGCACCGGCAACATCGGACCCCCAAAGTCCCGATGTTGTAGGTGCTAGTACTTCCAAATCCCGCAACACCGCCCCTCTTGTCCATGCTACCGAATCCAAAGGTAGTAAAGGTCGCATCGTTTCTTCGGGCGCACCTTTATCATCTTCGGATCCCGTAATTCAAGGACGGTGTGAACCACGGATACTCTTAGCTCGCCGGCATGATTTGCAACCGGTCATGGAAGGCAAGTTCCCATGCTTTTTACTTGTTCCGTTTTGTTTATCTACTTCTCATGACCCAAGTAATGTGCCACACGAGGTGTCTTTGTTGTTGTCCGAATTTCAGGATATTATGCCCAAAGACCTCCCACCCGGCTTGCCACCTATCCGAGGGATTGAACATCAAATTGACTTTGTGCCCGGTGCCTCTTTGCCAAACCGTGCCGCTTACCGAGCCAGCCCGGAAGAGACAAAGGAGCTACAACGTCAAGTGCAAGAGCTCCTAGACCGGGGACATGTGCGTGAATCCTTATCACCATGTGCCGTCCCGGTAATCTTAGTACCAAAGAAAGATGGATCATGGCGGATGTGTGTTGATTGTCGTGCCATCAACCAAATCACCGTCAAATATCGCCACCCGATCCCGCGCCTTGATGACATGTTGGATGAGCTTCATGGCGCCACTATCTTCTCCAAAATTGATCTCCGGAGCGGTTACCACCAAATCCGGATGGCCGAAGGTGACGAATGGAAGACGGCGTTCAAAACGAAGTATGGACTCTATGAATGGCTTGTCATGCCTTTTGGCCTCTCCAACGCCCCGTCCACCTTCATGCGCCTCATGAACCACGTCTTGCGCCAATTCTTGGGTACATTCGTTGTTGTTTATTTTGATGATATTTTGGCGTTTAGTACGTCTTTGGAGGATCACATCGGGCACCTTCGCCAAGTGCTCGAGTGCCTTAGACAAGAGCAATTGTATGTCAACTTTGACAAATGCGTCTTTTGCTCGGACACCACAATCTTTCTTGGCTATGTCGTGTCTAAGGACGGACTCCGAGTAAACGAATCTAAAGTTCGTGCTATTCGGGAGTGGCCTACTCCTACTACGGTCACCATGGTCCGAGCCTTTCTCGGCTTAGCGGGTTTCTACCGGCGCTTTGTCAAGGACTTTAGCACGGTAGCAGCACCGCTCCATGAGCTCACTACCAAGGGTGTCACGTTTGAGTGGCGTGATATCCATGCTCGAGCGTTTGATGCGCTCAAAGACCGTCTTTGTAATGCACCATTACTCCAACTCCCAAACTTTTCGAAAACCTTCGAGGTGGAGTGTGATGCATCAAATGTGGGCATTGGAGGCGTTCTCTTACAAGAAAATCGTCCAATTGCCTACTTCAGTGAAAAACTGTCCGGTCCTTCGCTCAACTACCCTACATATGACAAGGAACTATATGCTCTAGTTCGTTGTCTTAAGACATGGCAACATTACTTGTGGCCGAAGGAGTTCGTGATTCATTCGGATCATGCGGCTCTTTCGTATCTCAAGAGTCAAACAAATCTCAGTCGGCGCCATGCTAGTTGGGTAGAGTTTTTAGAAACCTTTCCTTATGTCATTCGGCATAAGAAAGACAAAGAGAATGTGGTAGCCGATGCCCTTTCTCGCCGCTATGCCCTCCTTGTGTATATGGATGCCAAGATACATGGCTTTGCTCTTATCAAAGAGTTATACGCCACGGATCTTGACTTCAAGGACATATGGGCACAATGCCTCGACCTCAGAGAGCACGAGTCTTTCTTTATTAACGATGGCTATCTTTTTCGAGCGGGAAAACTTTGTATTCCGCGCTCATCTATACGCCATTTGTTGGTCAAGGAAGCTCATGAGGGCCGTGGTCATTTCGGTGCTACCAAGACCCTTTCCGCTCTCCAAGAGCATTTCTTTTGGCCCCGGATGCGTATGCATGTGACACGGTTTTGCAAGGGTTGCATCACATGTCATCATGCCAAGTCGCGCCAAGGTCCGGATGGGATGTATTCTCCTTTGCCTATACCAATGGGACCTTGGGAGGATCTCTCCATGGACTTTGTGGTCGGATTGCCTATGTCAAAACGAGGCAAAGACTCCATTTTCGTGGTAGTCGATCGTTTCTCCAAAATGGCTCATTTCATCGCATGTAAAAGCACCCTAAATGCTAGTGAAGTTGCCACCTTGTTCTTTGACAATGTGGTGCGTTTACATGGGATACCACGTTCCATCGTTAGTGATCGGGACGTGAAATTCGTAAGTCATTTTTGGAGAACGTTGTGGGGAAAACTTGGAACCAACTTGTTGTTTTCAAGTAGTTATCACCTCCAAACCGATGGTCAAACGGAGGTGACCAATCGGACTCTTGGTGCTCTACTTAGAGCCACCACTAGGATCAACCCACGTAGGTGGGAGGACTTACTTTCTATTGTCGAGTTTTCGTATAACAGGTCTAGGCACACGGAAACTAAATTGTCCCCATTTGAAGTTGTCTACGGCCTCAATCCACACACACCATTGGACTTCACTCCCCGCCCGCTCAAGGATGGAGAACACATCATCGCCGGAAACCGAGCCGCCCAAATCATTGAGCTTCATGAGCGGACTAGGACACAACTTGAACGTCGTGCCGCCCAACTTGCCGGACAACGCAACAAGGGCCGCCGCGACGTCTCTTTTGAGCCCGGTGATCTTGTTTGGCTCCACCTACGGAAGGAGCGTTTTCCTACTCGCCGCATGAGCAAGCTCTCGGACCGTGGTGATGGCCCATTCCGCATCTTAGCCCGTCATGGTCCAAATGCATACAAGTTAGAGCTTCCGGATTCCTACGGAGTACACCCAACGTTCAACGTCAAGGACCTTGCCCCTTATGTTGAGCCCCTCTTTGACGATGGTGAAACGGAGACGTTTCACAGCCAAGATGGGGGGACTGATGCGCCCTTGGATGCCCCTTTTACGTTGACCGTGGACGAAGAGGACGAGGCTCTTAGAGTTCGCTCAGATGGACCGATCACCCGATCCCGAGCTAAGGCCATTGCTCGAGCCACCGGCTCCATCATCACCCGCATTACTTCTTCACTTGGTCCCATTACCGGCGTGCCTTGTCTCTACACCACCATGGCATAGGCTACCGGTTCCGTTAGCGGCATGTCCCGTCTTTCCGACTCCATGGCATGAAGCTAGCTTATCTTCGGACTATATTTTCATGTTTTCCTTTTTATGTAATAAAGGGATATTCCATATAGGAATATTCCCTTTTTGACCTTATCCGTTTAGGGTTTGCTTGGATGCTTTTAGGTTTTCCCCTTTTGGGCTTTTTCTTCATGTATTCTTGTTTGGCCCGTTGGCCCATAGGTAGGCAAGTTTCTCTATATAAGAGATATCTTGCCTCACTTATTTTTCATGTTTAATATTACTAAGTTTTGAGAAGAATTTCCTCCACTTAGCTTGGGCATCAAAATCTCTCTTCTAACCCTCAAACTTCTTCCTTGAATCTCGTATTTGATTCAAGAAATCCATATTCGAGGATTCTTTTTAAGAATCAACCTTCGCTCCACACAAAAAGGTTCCTTCGATCTCTCTAGATCGAAGTAACCCTAGTTTCTTCATCGCTTCCGCCCCTTTGGATCCGAAACGATACAACGTTGCACAAAGAATCAAGGAGTAGTTGGAGTTTTGCTTGATCTAGATCCGGAGTTATCCTTGGTTACCTCCAAGGACGCATCAATTATAGCCCAAGACCGGAATGTAATATCTTGGACCGGATCTAACCGGATTTTTCACAATTACGGTCCAGGATCAGACCGGACCGTAATTTCCGGTCCAGTCCGGTTTTCCGGTATGTTCAGCCCTAGCTTGAATAGTTGAATTAGCCACTACCTTGTTGGAGATAATAAGGTCCCACATCGAAAGATGGGAACACTCCGAGCCTAGTAGATAAGGTCGGTGGGCTACTCCTCCGATTGTCAATGGTTTTAGGATTGAACCTCGTCGGTTTTATGTGTTGAGCTTGGGCCTAATGCGTATGTGCGCTTGTATGCACACAACCCCCGCTCTACCGGTCCGTCTGTATCGGACTTTGACATGGTATCAGAGCGGTTAGCCTCAATTCGACTCGCAATCTTAACCTGTGGACAAGTGCAGCAAGGGCGTGTTGGAGATAATAAGGTCCCACATCGACTGTGGACAAGTGCAACAAGGGCGTGTTGGAGATAATAAGGTCCCACATCGAATGACGGGAACACTCCGAACCTAGTATATAAGATCGGTGGGATACTCCTCCGATTACCAATTAATTGATGAAACCCGCATGTGCGCTCGTATGCACACGACCCCCGCTCTATCTGTCCATCTATCGGACTTTGACAAGACTTTTGGGGCCTTCAACTATACATGTGTGTTTTCAGTCATCCGCTGGTGATATGTAGATAACATCTGCTGTTTGGTAATCTAAACTGCACCACGAAATCTGTCCTAAATTTGTTGACAAGACACTTTCTGAAGTAGAAGGGCAGGTGAACAACGAAAATAGTGAGAGTCCATACCAAGATAAGTACCTGAACATGCATGTTCACTTCCCTTAATTAGAAGAAACCTTACAGTTACTGAGCAAGACTTAAGTATCCACCATAAATTCAGAAATATCATTAAATGCAAGCTAAGATCTTAAAAACCAGCACTGCTAGCTGCTTCAATCTCTCTTTCTATCCCTTGTCATTTATGAATTATGACAGGGACCATGAAATCCTCATGTCTTTATTAATTTCTTTTTAACCCACCACAGTTGCAGCAATTGCTTGCTTGTCTACAATGGGCAACCCAGAACCCATTGTTTTGAGCTTTACGCATTAATGAAGAACCTTGTGGGGGCATAGCAATTATGAACAAAGGCTTTTCTTATTGCATGCTATAACATTGAGAATTTATAGTGGTAGCTGCAACTTTGGCTGGCTTGCTTAGTCAAATACAATAAGGAAGGTGGGACTGGGTTTAGCTTCCTTAATAAAACAGTGACATTTTCTATAATGTTTTCAGACAGATGAGAAGAATTCGAGGAAAAGGGTATGACTTAGTTTGTCAGTCATCTAGAAATGATGGCTCATCATATTAGGGGGTTTGTGGAACTTAAATATCCATCATTACCTACCCTAATTACTTTCTTCAAAGGTTATCCTTTTTGTTAAGCTCAATTATCATTCTTAGCCCTAGCTACGAGCCTATTGATAAAATCGAGATCATGATTATAATACGAACATGATCGTGATAAAATTGAGATTGTGATAGTGATAAGATCGAGATCGTGATAATATTAAAATTGTGACAATGTCTTTGTTATTTAGTTTCTTATATATTACTAGTTTTATTTTCTTGTAAAGCATATATAAAGGTTATCGTAATCTTAGTTCTACCTCGGTCATTTGTGTGGTTCTCCATCAAAATAAAACAAAGCGCAAATCCATCCACTTTCGCTCAAGACTCATTGCCTCAAATTGAAAGGCAAGTCAACACATGACTTGCACTAGCTTTACACGTTCCGACGACCAACTGACAGATCCATTTACAAAGGCTTCATCATCCGAGTATCAATTTTCCAAGTCCAAGCCCATCCACTTTCGCTCATGACTTATTGCCTCAAATTGAAAGGCAAGTCAAAAGGAGTGTTAGAAAAACACATGGCTTGCACTAGCTTTACACGTTCTGACGACCAAATAACAGATCTGTTTACAAAGGCTTCATCATCCGAGTATCACTTTTCCAAGTACAAGCTCGATGTTGTGCATCACCCACCACTGGTTTGAGGAGGCATGATAAGATTGAGATCGTGAATAAGAACATGATGGTATAAGATCGAGATCATGATAATATTAAGATCGACGTGATTCTACTTTCACCATTTGTGTGGTCCTTTCCACCAAAATCTATCAACGACTATAAAAGACCCCATCTTTCAGTGAAATTGTTAGAGATAATAACTTTTCATGTCATCTTCTACTAAGGCTAACTAGACTGCGCTTGAAAAGATCATCCTTTAGCTATTTGCAAGGAAGGAATGAGGTTCATAAAGACAGTGGTCCTGTGTTGGCCGTTCCTTCGTTCATGTGCTGATGTTGACATTGTTTCCCTGGAAATGACCAATGTTATTCTGTGCCAAGGGTTAGTCTCCTTAAGCAAATGATATTTGCTTATGAACTAATCAACAAGTAATGTTACTTAAACCAAAGAAAATCGTGTATGATTCCTTTAAATTATGGCTACCTAATATCTTGTGTTGCAAAATGGTGATTATGATTCGCCTTTGTCCCTCTTATCCCACCTAACCATTAGTTTGCACTCGAAGCCTACCACTTTTTTCGTTCTATGTCTCCTCTTTTTCTAAGCTCTACTTAAAAGTAACCACGCCATGTGATTGTGATTTCTTTTATATTTCAAGAGACAGCGCTATAATTGCTTAAACCCATACAAATATCATCACTTTGGACATCAATGATTTCGATTTCAATTTGAATAATCTTGCGAAATGAAGCTAAGGATCCAGTTGTGTTACTTGAAAACCAATTATGTCGGTACTAGATCACTTGAAAATCCGTTCATAACGACAAGGTCTTAATCACCAAGTTACTGTTGGAGATAATAAGGTCTTTCGATGTGGGACCTTATTATCTCCAACACGCCCCCGCAAGTGCAACTAGAGGATATAGACCGAGTTGCACTTGTCGACAAGTTAGGATCGCGAGCCGAATTGAGACTAACCGCTCTGATACCATGTCAAAGTCCGATACTGACGGACCGTTGAGCAGAGGTCGTGTGCATACGAGCGCACATGCGCATTAGGCCCAAGCCCACCACATAAACCCGGCATTATGTCCAACAGTTGTTTCTTCAATGAATCCCACCCAATTTATGTTTCACAACTACGTACATCCTGGACCATCTCACCCATTTTCAATCTTTTATCTTTTCTTCTTTTTTGTGTGGCTTTAGTGAAGTTCTTATTGCTACTAAGGGTCCTTTTGATTCCAACTCCGGAAACGAAAACAGGATGAGAACAAACTTAGTCAATATGTATATCATTATTCATCAAATTTAAAGGAATCATTCCTTGTAATTTCATGCAAAATGCACTTCTCCCCTCATTTTGTTTCCTATAGGGTATCAAAAATAATCAAATTCAACTCCAATTCTTCAAACCACAAGAAATTATTCCAAAAACTTTCATGAATTGTCAGTGAGGGCTTTCGTAAGTGCCTAAGTCAAATCAAGTAAACCGAGTGATTGGGTAAACATGAGGATCGGGTTTGGTTTTCCCTTTTTGGACAATTGAAGACTATATTCGTTTTCATTCCGTTTTCGATTTCGGAGTTAAAACCAAACCGGCCGGCGATGATAATCAAGTATCTTGAACAATAAAAATCCTATTATTTAGCCATCCAAGGCAATGGAAAGTTAAAAATCATTGTAATTTGTAAATTGTAATCACTGATGACTCAAAACTAATCCGTCCAAAAATGTAAAATAAAATCTAAAAAGGAGCGCAAAAAATACGTCGTTTTGCGTCACGTCTAGCCTCAACTTTACTTTAACGACTTCACACTCGCTTCCACCTGCCTTCCCAAAATGCCCCTTACACACTCGTGTTCACCACGTGTCAATGACCGCGCGTGACAAACTAAAACTCAACTAAGACAGTTAGAAGTGGTGCTATTAATCCCACCATTCTTCGCTCTCATCTCGCCGTTAATTCCTCCTTTTCCCTCGCTATTCCGGCGCCTCTCAGTAACGGCCTCTTTCCTAAACCCCTCTTCTCTGCGTAGCTAGGGTTTCGCATTTTGGATTTTCAGTTCAAAGCACTCGATTCCTCTATTGAAACAAACACACGAGCTTTACGTTTGGATTTTCATTAATTGTCCGGGAAGAGAGTGATTGCTTCCTTCCCCCCTTTCTCTATTTAGATGTTTCTGTTTCTGAAGATTTAGCAACGATCAACTGATAATGGCGGCAGCGGTCTCCACAACGCCAAATCTAAAGACGACTTCCTCGCAGGGAAGGTCATGGCAGACCCCTACCAGGCGACCGTTGCTACGCTCGGATACTGGTAACAATGTGGCGGCTCAACGGCGCCCGAAAGCAACTACACGAGAAGTTACTTCTCGTTACATGTCGACCTCCTCCTCTTCTTCCTCCACTTCATCTTCAACAACCTCAAATACTTCGTATCCGGCTATGCGGAGAAGTGCGTCTCCGCTTGTGTCCAAAGCCGTTTTATCGGGGTCTGTGACGCCAACGGCAAATCCTTCTCCGAGATTTTCTTCAAACAAACGATCGCAGTCGGCGGAACGGCGGCGTTCTGCGACACCAAAGCCAGCTGAAGTTGAGAATGGAGCGGGGATATCCGCGGCGGCGAAGGTGTTGATAACTTCTAAGAGGAGTTTGTCTATGTCTTTCCAAGGAGATTCATCACAGACGCCGATTAGCAAAGCGAAGCCTTCTACGGCCATGAATTCTGGCAAACCAGTGGCGGAAAGGAGGACGACGTCGGGGGGATTGACTGCAATAAGTGGAGGAGATCACGGGGAAAATGCCAGGTCAGTGGAGCGCAATCCATGGCCGGCGAGTTCAATACAGTTAAGTTCCGTAATGCCACTGAGTAAGAGTGTTGATTTAGGTAATGATAGAAAGAAATTGATTGGTAGATCTGGAAACGGGGTTAGGGATTTACGACAATCTCTCACTGTTAGAATTGATCATGACAAATTGCAAGTTAATATGAGCAGCAATGCGTTGACAAATGGTGCTAATAATGTTTATAGTACTAATTTACTGGCTTCGTCCATCTCGGCTTCGGAATCAGCGGCCTCGGATACTGAAAGTGTTTGCTCTGATAGCAATTCCTGCTCTAAAGATAATGGAAATGTGCCCCAGATCCGAACTGGACCCCGGGGTATAGTTGTTCCTGCAAGGGTTTGGCAAGAGACCAATAACAGGTTAAGGCGCCCCTCTGAGCCTGTTTCTCCTTTATGCAGAAGCAATTCACTTAAATCAACTGTTTCATCATCTCCACGTGAAAATAGGGGTTTGTCACCGTTAAGAGGTGGTGGTTTGAGGCGGGCATCACCTAGTAGGTTGTTCCCTTCAACATTGCCTTTGGAGAAGAATTCTCCAGCGAGAGGAATGGATAGTCCCACTAGAGTGAGAAATGCAATAGCAGGTACATCTGGTAATACTACAAGCAGCATGCCTTCAGTTTTGTGTTTTACTGCTGATGTTCGGAGGGGGAAATCAGGGGAGAATAGGATCAGTGATGCTCACTTGCTTAGGCTTATGTACAATCGGCATTTGCAGTGGCGCTTTGCTAATTCCAGAGCCGAAGCTTCTCTGTCTTTGCAAAGGCATATTGCCGAGGTATTATTTGCTAAAGATGCATTTTGCTGACTCTCTCTTCAGTACTTATTTTTTTTTACTTAGGGTATCTTCTGAATAATTTTGTTGATCATGTCTTATCTGCCTTCTTATATCTTAGCCCTCAATATTTATTGCTTAGTTTAACACTCTTTTCAATGATAGCCTCTCCTTACCTAACCATAAATCCAGCCTTGAAAGTAAACTAGCAAAACCCATTATTTGAATTTTCTCTGATATAATATACATTTAGAATGTGGTATTTGCTGTAGTTGCGTTTCTATTTGAACTGTTGAAATTTGACCTGTGATGTATACTTGAGTCATCTTGATGCAGGAAAGAATAAGCAATTTCTGTTACTAGACTGTGGTTGTGTTTTGACCAATAACCTGCAGTTCACTTGCACTAGATTAGAAAACTTTGAAATCTTGATAATGGATGCACTAAAGACTGGGCTGGAAATTAACCCCACGGTGTATATTAGGCCGACATGCGTTATACAGGGTTTATAAGATGATTGAACATTACAGATGTGGTTAATGTTTTTCCTAAAACTTCGTTTTTCTACCAGACAAGCCTTTATACCGCATGGAAAGCTACATCAGATCTGCGCTTATCTGTTTCAAATAGGAGACTGGAATTATCGCGAATGAGTTTGAAGTTAAAGCTTCTCTCCATTCTCAAGGAACAAGTAAGGCTCAATGCTCCATCGAGCTTTTGATGCAGTCATGTTTTCTTAAGTTTTTGCTGATAACTATTCAGTGTGATGATGAATGAGTAAACTTGGGGCAGCTATTTTAGCTGAATTAGTTTTACCCTCAGCATATCTTGTGTGCTGGAATTCTCAGGCTTGTATAAGTATAAAGGTCCATCACGTTTTTTCTTAGGTCAGCTGTGATCCTGGTTTGTGAATTTCTTGCTCTATTTAACGTGATGAAGAATGAGCAAATGTGATTGTACTCTTACTACTGAATCAGTCGTTTACCTCAACATAGCATGTTTATGGTCGTTTTTAAGCATTGTTCTGATAAAAATAAAGAAAACTCTAATGCATGTCAGTTTTCGAGTTCTACCCTTATCTTTATTCTGTGGCATTCTTTTGCTGTCGTCTCCGAAATGTTTGATGGTTTGCACAATAATCATTTGTCATTGAGTTGCAAATTGTATGTCTATATTATTGTATTTTTGGTAGGATTGGGCTTTGTTAAGGTCCCAATTTCTCATTTTGCTTGGAGTGGAATTAAATTAGGTTTAAATCACTCCTAATGACATCTTAGTATGCCGGTGCATGATGCAACAGCTTCACTTTTTTTATTAATTTAGTATTATATGATTGTCAGATGGTGCATCTGGAGGAATGGGCTCTCATGGAGAAAGACCATTCTAATTCCTTATTAGGTGCTACTGAATCCCTGAGAGCCAGCACTGTCCGGCTTCCAATAGTTTCTGGTGCCATGGTAGGTATAAGGCTATGTTAAATTTCCAATTATTTATGTGCACAACTTGATTTTGTGCCCTGTTTCCTGTTTATTAGGCAGGTACACAAAATTTGAAGGATGTTATGTGCACAGCATTTGATGTATTGCGAGCATTGGGATCCTCAATATGCTCTTTGATGTCAAAGGTAGTATGTTTCTCTATTCTTTTATATATTCTGTGGAACCAATAACTTGCAATTGTAGACATTTTTGTACAATTTGGTTAACTTTCAAAAGTTAAAGTGGCCTTTCTCCCTTTGATGTGAAAGGCAGTATGTATTCTTTTTAGTTACTTAGTTACTTCTTTCCTTGCTAAGTGGCGTATGGAATTTCACCCTGTCACAACTAAATTTCAAAACTTGTACCACGAAAAACTGTTTTTCGAAACCGGTAGTCCATGTATCCTGAATGCTAGTGCATCTGCACATCTGGATGCAAATAGATATTATTAGCCATTCTTTCTCATTTGAAAGATTGTTGAGCACACCTGGTGTAAGGTACCTTGCTTACTGTGTGGACCTTTGGGGCTTTCTTTAGTCCCACTCCATGTGAACACCACATCAATGGCATGTTGTTTATGGAAAATATATCCTGTCATTTTGTATATAATTCTGAATATTTTTTAAAATTGTAATAGCCTGCAAATGATATTCCTGTACTCTCTCGTTTATGGTAGGTCATTGGAGACTTTACAGTGATGCCTATTCTTTCTTTGGAGACAGTAATCTTGTGTTTTGACTTGTTTTTATATAATTGGCTTAGAATGAACAGCTTATTCATCTAAGTGGCTTATCTTTGAATTATATTTTGCACAACTTTAACGCTTTTAACTATCAACATAAATGTGGCAAGGCCTCTTTATGGGTTAGGATACTAATAATGCCTGTTTTAGATGTTCAATGTAAGTAGATAAACTGTCCTTACAGTGAGTGCGTATAGGGCATACACGTGGAGAATTTTGAGATCAATGTCCTTATGTATTATTAGTTACCTGCTTCCAATTTGGAACCTCATACTTTGCTTTGAACTATCTTTGTCGCCCTGAATCACTGATAGCTTTTTTATTTGTTTGTTCAAAATTCCATGATGAACAGGCAGAGAAAATGAATTCTTTGTTGGATGAGGTAGTCAGCACCGCTACCACTGAACATGCGATGCTTGAGGAATGCAGAGATGTGCTTTCAGCTTTGACAGCCTTTCAGGTGATAACAGATTCTTGTATTATTTCATCAATCCTCAATAAGGTTTTAATGATGCAGCTGAGCTTAGCACAGCACATAAAATATTTCATTTGTGCTGCGTTCATGAACTTTAATTCTGTTGAACGAAAACAGATGAAAGATTGTAGCCTTAGAGCAAACAGCTTGCAGCTGCAAGTAGCACCAAGCTTGCCAATTGAAAGATGAAAGAACTCAAAAGTTAGGACCATCGTCTTTCCCAGTTCTAACAACAAAAGATGAAGCATTGTGAGTTCTCAATCTCTTGATTCTGGAGTGTATTACGCGGGGAAAAGGCAAATATATATTACAGGGAATTCCTTTCTAGCTAAGATTATTAGGAGTTTGATGCATTTTTCTTCCATAAAACAAACATCATCAATCTGCATATAACTTTTGTATACAGGTCTCTACTCTTTTAGTCTAGTGAAAAGTGTGTACATATGTTTGAGTGGAGAAGTTGTGTTTTAAATTGTAGCATTTAGTTGTTCAAGTTTCAGCTTTGGAGTAGCTGTTAAAGTAGGTTTAGCTTTGTTCAACGGTTTCCATTCAAGTTGGTCCATTAAAAGTTGCAACTTATAAAAGTTAGAATGGTGCCCCAGTGGCCGCCAAAGGTGGTGTTGGATTGGTTGGCTTAAGTGTTGCGTAAGGCTTAATGTTCTGATTGGACCTTTATATTTATTTAGTTTTAATAACTGACGTTGAAGTTGGTCCACTATGGAGCAGAAATACAGAGTTTATAATATTTGGTGCTTTAGTATAAGAAGGAAAGATAGACAACATGACATGTCTGAGATTTGGATGGGCAGAAGCAAGATTTACCGTTAAAATGGCAGATTATGAGATTTTGGTGTAGCCATAAAGGAATACCATATAGTAGATGAGAAGGATAAGATTAAAGGGAGACGAAAAAAAACAAAGAGATGGTGTCCCCTGACCGTAAAGGTTGTATGGTAGACATCTAAATATTTTGCATTAGATAACTTTATTCACCGCAAGGGAATTATAGGAGTAGAGAAGCCCAATTTTTAATATGTGGTGGGTATTGAAGGACGTGTACGTGGTTTGGTGCCTCAACTTAGTGATGTTTTCTGCCCACCCAATTTATCCTTTGTCGGATGCTTTCTCATCGTTGCAACCTCTCTGGAATCCCCTCATTCCTTATTAAGTCTATTTGTACTATTTGTTGAAGGGATTCAAATCTGGATATGATGTATGAGTAATTGAGTGTTGGTATCTGTTGGAGATAAGGTCCCACATTGAAAGATGGAGACACTCTGAGCCTGGCATATAGGGTCGGTTGGCTACTCCTATTGTCAATTGGTTTTAGGATGTAACCTCGCCGGGTTTATGTATTGGGCTTGGACCTAATGCGCATGAGACTTGGTCATATTGATAGGACTGTGCCAAACAACCCCCAAGTGCCGCGGCCGCTTTAAACTATCGATGAAAATATCTCCTTACCTATTCCTTTAGAAGAAAGTGTTCCTGAAAGGCTAGATGAGTGATGGGACCAGGCTAAAAGAGAAACAAGTTGGGGAGTAGCGGGGAAGGCGGCCGGAATCTGATTCTTATATATACCTAATCAAGTGGTATCTAACTATGAGCACCACTTTGCAAATTTAATTAATCATTGATTTTTGAAATTAAAAAAAGGAAATAAACTGTGGAATATGTTAATCATAAGGTGGTTGGAAGCAGTCTTGAATGCCGACTTTACAAGTTGATCTTCATCCCACTTGTTTAACAATTATACTGTCAATTTTTAGTCACTTCAAATGACACGGTCTACCATTAGGGGTGTAATACGAGCCGAACGAGCCGAGCTTCTACACATTCAAGCTTGGCTCGTTTTTATTCGACAACAAAATTACCTGATAATGAAACCCGAGAAAAATAAAACAAACCAAATTCAAAGTCACAAGTTTAACACAATCAAACCAAATTCAAAATACAAAGCCTTAACTTGAAGTTCTAGTCTTCAACGGAATAAACGCAACAAAAGTCACAACGTCTTTAAGACACAATCAAACAAATGATCTCTTCAACGAGGACTTCAAATCTTAAACCAACAACAAAACGCTCCATCTCATAAGTCATAATCAATCTGTAAAAAGAAATTCAACAACAAAATTATAAACTAAGGAAGAATTAACTAATTGTAATATTCAACAAACAACATAACCGAAGATGAAAAAATCATACCAAGCAAAGTCTTCTTCAACACAATTCAGCAACAAGCCAAGAAAGTAGACAATCAAACCACATACCTGAAAATATAAGATATCCAAATATATAAAAATTAAGCAATAAAAATCCGAAGATAAAAAGGTTAAACATACAATTAACTTAAAAAGTAAACAAAATAGGGAAAATACTTACATCAAGGAATACTTTGAAGTTCAAGTTCAACTTCTTGTCGAAACCAATTTGCTCCACAAAGCAATCCTTCAATTGTGTCATCACCCAAGGAACATCGATCGTCACTAATAACTCTACGCCCAGCACTAAAGGCCGACTCAGAAGGTACAGTAGTTACCGGAATCGAAAGAATATCCCTAGCCATCTTTGATAAAGTTGGAAACTTCAACGTATTTGATTTCCACCACATCAAAACATCGAACTCATCATCAAAATCAATTAACGCACTTTCCTCGAGATAAATGTCTAACTCTTTTCTTGCTTGTGTTGGAATAACATGAAGTCTTGTCTTTTTTCATGTTTCAAAGACATTTCTACCTTGACTTTTTTCACTAGAGTTTAAATTCCTTTGAACCCTTCCAACTTGACCACTACCATCACTTACTCCACCGCTAAACTTAGCAACATAATCATCAAACAAAAGATGTATTTCATGCACAACATCGGAAAGCTTGTCTTCAACTTCCAGTTCCCCGTACAAGTTTTCAAACACAAATCTAATCAAATCCATCTTGTTCCGAGGATCCAAAATAGCCGCTATTATCATGAAAAGATTGCACTCCTTCCAATACTTGTCAAATTTTAATTTTATACTCCTAACCATAAGATTCATGAAATCTCTTGGATCATTCTCCATCTCATCTAATAGATGTTTAATCCTCCAAATTTCAGTGAGATACAAATTAGCAGTTGTATAATTACGACCAGAGAAAACTTTTGTTACCTCATCAAAAGCGAACAAGAACTTGCACACATCTGTTGCTCTTTCCCAATCTTCTTCGGTTGGCAGAGTAGTATAAGTAGCATCTCTAGTGGCAAATCTTGCAAAGGCATCTTTATAAATGAGAGCTCTTTCCAACATATAATATGTTGAGTTCCACCGGGTCACACAATCAAGAATCAATGTCTTGTTAGTAGGGAGGGACATGTTTTTAACAACTTCATTCCACTTGTGAAGGCGTGAAGGACTCAACGTTATGTATTTCACACTCTCACGAACATTCTCAATAACAGACTTTATGGAAGACAATCCATCTTGCACTAGAAGGTTTAGTATATGAGCACAACACCTGATGTGAAAAATCTTTCCACCAAAGTACAATGCATCTCTTCCTTCAAATTGCTCTTTCAAACATCTAATAGCTGCATCATTTGAAGAAGCATTGTCGAATGTAATGGTAGACATTTTGTCCTCTATACCCCATTCTGACAAACATTCATACATCTTATCAGCAATTGCAACACCAGTGTGCGGTGGAGGTAATAAACAAAAGTTCAATATTCGGCTCTACAACTTCCACTCCTTGTCTAGAAAGTGTCTAGTGATGCACATATACCCCTTAGTTTGGTTAGAAGTCCACAAATCAAATGTCAAGCTAATCCTCCCAACATCAGCCAACATCAACTTCATATTTCCTTTTTCTTGCCTGTACAACTTCATTGCATGCTCTTTGATTGCAGCACGACCAATAAATTCATATTTCGGGTTCAGTTGCCTACAAAAAAGCCTAAAATACGTGTGCTCAACAATCATGAAGGGATACTCGTGCACCATTATCATCTTTGCAGTTAGGTCTTTGATTAGCTCTTTGTCATACTTGTAAGTTGTTAACGAACCCGTCCCGAAAGCATCAGCACTCAACATTGTTTGTATAGACATAGACCCGGATCCTTGACCTGAGATTTTTGTCTTACGTATGATACATGAGGCGACATGCCTTTTTAAGTGTGATGTTGCTCCCCCTTTACTATAAGACAAATTACCTCCACAATGGTTGCATTTTGCAAATGTGCCTTCTTCCGTATGCACCTCAGTGATGTCGTTCCAAACTGTCGAAGTCTTTCTCTTTTGTCTTTTATTTTCGTTTCCGCTCTCTACAGGCGGAACTGCTGAATCTGCTGCATTCTCAAATTCATCATTCGTCTCATTCATTGATACGGGACATGGAATATCCGTATTACTCGGATTTGGAATGTTGCTCATTGTATGAAAATCTGAAAATAATCAATTAACACAAACGATTAACAAATGTACTAGGCGAAAAGAGGAAAACTTGCCTGTAAAGAGCACAAGATAACTATTACAATGTTGAAAGCAAAATAATGTATTCCACTTTTTAAGGGCTTGAAATGGTGAAAGTATCAAACAATGACCATAAGCCCGTGAAAAAAACTACAGTCAGACGCAATCAATTATTTAGTAGGATCGGCCACAGTTAACAACTTAAACAAGGAGCAATTTCACTATAAGAATCAGTTTTACAATAGCAGAAATCAATTAAGAATCCGAAACTAGGGACATGGAATTCAGAGACAAAACTTACATAGAGGAAGGGTTAGAAACTTAGAAAGACACCTGCAAAAATCGAAGGGCGAACAGGCCGAACTGAACAAAAATCAAATTGGTTAATCGAAGGGCGAACACCTGCAAAAATCCGAAATTGAGGAAACAAAAATCAAGTTGGATTGAATTAACTGCGGAACTGAGCGAAGAGGGGAACAGGCCGAACAGGCCGAACGGAACAAAAATCAAATTCTAGACTATGAATTGGTTAATTTTGATCTAGGAGAAAGATAGGAATAGGACCTGCGAGGTGCGACCGTGCGAGCCTGTGTCGAGCTTGCGGAGAGGGGAACAGGCCGAACGGAACAGCCGAACAGAGTTACACAGGAGCTGCGACTGCGAGCCTGCGGAAGAGCCGCCTGAGCCGGAGAGGAGACTCGGAGTCGGAGAGGAACACTGGAACAGCCGAACAGGGGAATAGCCGGTGGCCGGAGGGCGAAGATGGGTGAGGCGTGGCCGGAACGGCTGCCGGAGACGGACTGTGCGGATTGGAAGTGGAGCGAGAGGTTGTGCGGCTGTGCCTGCTGGAGCGAAGTCAGCGATAACGAAGAATTGAAGAAACAAAAAAAACCCTAAAACTTTCTTCTTTCTTTTTTCTTTTTTTTTTTTAACGGACGAGCCTTGCCGAGCCGCTCGGGCTCGGCTCGGGCTCGGAACGAGCCTGTAATGGAGCTCGAGCTCGGCTCGTTTGTAATATGAACGAGCCGAGTTCGAGCTTTTGGCGAGCCGAGCTTGAGCCGAGCCCGAGCGGCTCGAGCCAATTTACACCCCTATCTACCATTCATCCCCTTCATTGTTTATATGTTAAATAGAGGTGTGAAATGGAAGCTTCATACGTCTGAATGCCTAGATTCAATGCAGAGTCATTGCATCATCAGCACAACGTTTCTTATATGTTCATATTAAATCAACAAAGTGATTCTTAATGCGTTAGTTCTATAACTTACGGTAAGAGAAGTAAGATCATTAAACACTTAGCAGTGGGTAATCATCGTAATCATAATAATTAATGGCAGACTGGCGTTGTATATTAATTAGGCGAGTTTGTAGTTGCAGCTCAGCTACTATTTGGATTAGGTAAGTTTGTAAAGCTGTTGGCCGGCCCCATTTCACGTCCAAAATCCAATTGCCAAATGTTTAGTAATCACTAATCATACATACACTACTTGTACCAGATTTTACACACATTTAAGTTTTGCGCTTTTTAGCAACCAACAATTGTTGAACTTACCTAAAGCGGTCAAACTAGTGATTCTTACACTTGTAAGAGGCCGGAGACTACGGCTCTTATAAGTTTCTCATCACCCGTAAGGCCGTATCTGTATCCGATCCATGCCATCCTATTCCACGTTAATGTTTATGGATCATCTATTTTGTAGGTTAAGGGCCCGTTTGGTTCCAACTCCGGTAACGGAAACGGAATGGAAACGAATTTAGTCCATATGCATATCCTTATTCATGAAATTTCATGGAATCATTCCTTGTTGTTTAGTGCAAAGTGCACTTGCTTTTTCACATTTTGTTACCCTGGTATCAAAAGTAATCAAAGTCTATTCCAATTACTTCAAACCACAAGGAATGATTCCAAAAATTTTCATGAACAAAGGCATACGTATGGATTAGATTTATTTCCATTCCAATTCCGATTTCGGAGTTAAAATCAAACGGGTCTAAATTCTATTCAACAATGGAAATATAAACTAGATAAAGGAAAAATGAAATAAAATAAAGGCCACGTGGAGAACAAGTCGGTATACAATGAAAGCATATGATGAGGAATGCGTGCTGTCTTCTCACTGTTGTAGTGACACGTGTTATACTTATCGCCATTAGTTCAGCACTCTCTCGTACTTTATTCTCTTTCTTATCCTACTCTACAACTTTTAATTCGTAAGTTCATTTCAGATTCAGAGTTTTTTTAAGCTACTCTTCTTAATATAAAAATAAAAAATTATAATTAATGTGGGTTCTATACTTCTATTATTCAAATTAGGGATTTTTTTTTTCTTTTGTTCAATATGTACATGTAATGGATGTTTTTTTTTTCATTTTTCTATATGCATATTTTCCTCTAAAAGTAAAAGATGATTCATACATTATTTTAAAATATTAAAGGATAATTTTGAAGACCAAAAATAAAATAAATTCAAATTTTTGTATAAAATATGTTTAATTTATCTATAAACATTAATATTATTAAGTATAGTCCTTGTATAGTTAAGATTTCATACTTTAATTTGAGTGTGTTTCTATTTAATTCATATATATAATATAGTATAAATAATTTAATAGTAATATAAACAACTAGAATTATCATATTACTATTAATAATAAAAGCATCAACAATAGTAATAATAAATACTAGTATTTCAGAAAAAAATTGTAAAAGATACAAATCAAGTAAATAATGTTATAAAAAGTAAGTAACAAAATTGTAGGATATTTTAGAATAAACGAGGGAGTTAATCTAAATGAGATGATGAAAAAATAATTTTTAAAAATAAATCAAAAGGCCTAGTTTAAATTATACTGAGAACACTGATGGAGATAATAAGGTCCTACATCGAAATATGGGGACACTCCGAGCCTAGTATATAAGCTTGGTGAGCTACTTCCTATTGACAATTGATTTGATTTTAGGATGGAACCTCATTGGGTTTATACGATGGGTTTGGGCCTAATGCGATACGATGGGTTTGGGCCTAATGCGTTCGTGTGCACACGAGCCCGCTCTCGGGTCCGTATGTATGGAACTTTGACAAATGCTCAAAATAAAGCGAATTAGTGTGAGTCGGCTAAACTCTCTATTCTTTTTTGGCCATCATGGGACCTTGCTAGGTTGGGTGAACCCACGTTTTGGCAGTCTACAACGCGTACAGGCTAGCCTGTGCCATCTGGAATATGATTCTTTCTTCAACCGCCCTTAATTTATACATTGACGACTTAACCGCCTGCAGTTACTTGGCTGTTCAAATTTCGCTTGCCGACAATGCTTATCCATCTACCTCTCAATACAATGATCAAAACTTACACGAAAGCTAAATTCACAATTTTAATTGTAAACAGAGGCATATATTGCAGTAAAAATGGACTTAGCCAATGAAGGAGATGACAGTTACTATCTCATCTTACAAAGAATCAATCGAATCAAATCAACCAATTACTGGAATTACACATATCTAGCTGCTGTGATTATCAGCCAAAACCCACTCTAGAAGAAGCATTATAATCATAAATAAGCACTATTTACAGAGCCAATTCTAAATTGATCTATGCTCAAGCAAATAGTGTTTTTCATCTACCAGTAATTTTGCAGCCCCAAACGAGGCTTCTTCATAGGATGTGGGCTCTCCACTTCTTCTTCCCCGTAAAACTGATTCTTTTTCATAAAGTCAACGCTGATGACCGGGCTTACAAATTCCGGCATCGCCGGCATGTTAAGGTCAAATCCCCTGTGGGTTACCGTCGAACCTACTCCCTCTGAAGTGGTCGTCACTGCACTTCCTGTGGCACTCTTGGAGGCTCCGCCTCCTATCACACCTTCATAGTGGCAACGCTTGTGTCCTCCTAACGCCTGTCCGGTAGGGAAACACTTGTGACAGATCGAACACTGATGGGTCTTCCCGGAGGCGTTGGTGGTGGCGGCGGTTATGGTGGCAGTGGATGAAGCTGATTTCTCATCATCACCTGAGTTTAACTGCTGACGGTGGCTAGCCTTGTGGCCGCCTAGAGCTTGGTAGGATCCAAACGCCTTTCCACAGACGGTACACTTGTAATTCAGCTTGGGAGCATCTTCGTATGAGGTTTTGGGCTGGTGGGTCGGAAGAGACGGCGGTGATACAGCGGTGGGAGGTGGTGGTGGTGGTGATGGCTGAGAAGCTTTAGGAGTGAGAGGAGCGCCACCTCTAGCAAGCATGATGAGGCAGAGAGCGAGGTACTCTTCTTCAGAGGGGCCTTCAGCTGCGGTGGCGGTGGTGGTGGTGGCGGAGGAGGAAGATGTGTCGTGGCGTGGACGCTTGGAACGCTTCTTCTTGACCCAGTGGTCGAAGGAGGAACGAGATGCCGATTCTTCCAATTGGAAGGTGGTTGGGGAGTTGAGTGTTTCAAGTGCCATCTTTCTTGATTCTTGTTTCTTTTTGATGATGATGATGATCAGTTGTGAGTTGAATTGGAACTCTGGATCGATATTGTGGGTTGAGGAGAGTGAAAGTGGGGTTTTATAAGACAAGTGAGTGAAGAAGAAATCAAAGAGGGGCGGTTCACATAGAGCCAGGGGAAGTTGCGTGGCAAGTGGTAGGAAAGTAGCTCATCCACAACCATGTCTTTCTTTTCTTTGTCCTTTTTCTAAATCTTCAATTTAGAAGTGAAGAAGAGTGGTAAACTACTCTACAAGTGTCCCACTCTTCTTTAAAATGCAATACCTAGTGCTGCCCCTTTCATTCTATAATGGTGGCAAAATTATCTTCCAAGGTAACTCCAGGTTCGATTGACTTCGTCGCTTTACATTCAGAGGACCAACTCAGCATTGGTAAATTGGGTTTTTGTTGATAATTAGAATTTACCTTTAGGTAAAAAATGGTTTGGCTGTGCGTTCATACTATAGAGAAGATTCGAAGAATACAAAAGTATGAGGAGCACAACAAAGGGGACCGGGTTCACAAAATATAAAAGAGAAGACTCTTTCAAGTCAAACTCAACCGCGTACTCCTTCCTTCCTATGCAAGAACATTCAGCAGCCAGTGGCTTTTTGGTAATATTGTACAACGACCATGACCATATATGTCCTATTCCATGGCGGCTACGTTTGATTAATCACTTCCCAGTTCCCACACCTAATTGCTTATGCTTACTGTACGTCATCCGTCATATTACTTTATCTCTAGACGGTCAACGCCCACCAGTTGGTCAATCTGGTACATTTCCATTTTGCCTAATGTAATTACTCAAGAGAAAAGTACATCATTTTGCTACTTCAATTCATTGTTTTTCTCCCTTATCAAGGAAATTTGTAAGATGACTTTTGTCTTCTTACACGATATTTTCCACTAAACTCGCCCTCTGTACGGAACGGGAATAAGTCGTGGCCCATTGCTGGGATATATACCGTCAGGAGGATTCAAACTCGAATAACCATTTAAGGAGTATAGTACCACATCCCAGTACACCAACTGAGTATTGGTATAAAATGTTGTGATTAAATAGTAGGCAATTGTGTAGATGGTGTGGACGTACCTAAAAAAGGCCAAATTTCGTTTGATATATAAATGCATGCATCTTGTGTGTACGTCGCAAAGTTGGAGAGTGAATCGAGAAGGTGTGACCTTTCTATAACACGTGGAGACACGTGTACTTTCAATGGGAGAAAAACTCAAACTAAAGTTTACCTTATCATTTCATGGACATTCAATCAGCTGACCTCGACTTAAGATACAATTCAAACACGTAGATACCCTCTTTTCTTTTCTTTTTTCTTTTTCGCCAAGTAAACTAATTGGCTTCATAGATCTTCTTCACCATTATACTCTACACGTGGCTTCCTATGATATATAAGCTTCTAGAATATAAACTTTGGGCCCGTTTGGTATGAACTCCAGAATCGAAAACGGAATGGAAACGAATCTAGTTCATATGCATATCCTTGTTCACGAAAGTTTTTGGAATCATTCTTTGCGATTTGAAGTAATTGAAGTTGAATTTTATTACTTTTGATAACCTATAGGGTAACAAAATATGGGAAGGTAAGTGCATTTTTCATGTAAACACAAGGAATAATTTTAAGGATATACATATGGACTAAATTCGCTTCTATTTCGTTTCAGGAATTGAAACCAAATGGGCCCTTTATTTCATCAAGAATATAAACTTTATAGATGGTTTTCTTTATATACATGTTTAAAAATGAGTGTAATATAAATATTTGTATGATTATTATGGTAAATTATGTATAAGTTTTTAAATGATCATGTACATTAAAAAAGTTAATCTTACGTGTTATAATTAATAATAAATGATGGATTCACCAACGCTATATTAGAGTGTTTAAATTAATGATGAATATATTGCATAATTTTGACGTAAAAATGTGATGATTAGGGAAGTTGATCTTAATGGTAAAAATTGTTTGAAAATATGGTGGATTATATTGGTGGCATTGACCATTCCAAAGTGGTATAGTCGTTGTGTTTATTGGGCGGTTGCGACTAGTCTAATAAAGTCAACGAGTGTGATTTATGGCGATTTATGAGAAGAATGAATTTGACACAACTACAGCATTAGAAAGTAGAAGAAATAAGAGCACTTAATAGTAAGCATGTCTACGGATCGAACCTGCCGGATCAAGGGTCCGGGAAGGGTGACCCGGACCCACCTTAAAGGCCAACTCATCTGGTTGGTGACCCGCCATGCCACGTCAGACCCGGCATATTGACGGGTTGACTTTTTTTTTTCAAACCCGGATATTTAATAAATAAAAAAAAAAAAGAAAGAAAAGGGCTTGTTGGGGATCGACCCGTCGGGCCAATGAGTTTGCCCAACGGCTATTGGTATGATTTTTTTTCCAAAATTGACCATTGGCGGGTCGACCCGCCGGGTCTGCGAATAAGGATCACCTCGACCCTTACCCGCACCCATAACCCGCCGGATCATGACCCGTTGACATGCTTACTTATTGAGGGTCCTTGGACAAGATACAAGTAGTTATTTGTTAAGATATATGAGGGGCAGCACTTAAACAAGATCGGCCCAATATAATTACATATCAAATCAGCCCATTCATTTTCTCTCTCTCCCCAATAGGCCTCACCTTTCTATCACCCATCACCCAAACCTTAAAAACCTTAACTATAATATTCTTCCTAAATTTTAGTGTTATCCATTTTTAATATTTATTTTCTTTCTCTATACAAATTCCAAAATTTGGCAAACACATAAGCGGCTTTATTCGCCTCGCAGAAGTTAAAATGGTACTCAATAATCCAGTTTCTTTTGATAAAGTTTTAAAACCGAAACATCAGACTAGTGAGTAGATGAGTACAAGTGATTGAACACTTCAAGAGAGTGACTACCAACTATGAATCCATCTCCAGAATCAAGTCACGATAGCAACACACTCCACTAAGAACATACAATATACCTCATAGCTCAGCCGCAGGTACAAAACATAACCCTAGCTTAATCCCAAACCCCCGTAACCATTCACCCTCATGTTTACGGAGCACACCAGCAGAACTAGCAAACCCATCAACTCTACGTGCACCGTCAGAGTAACACCAAAGACATAGTTATTTTCGCCCATTTACTCAACAACAATCACAAGACCAATACAAAATGGATTATTGGATTGCAAAACAAAATAATTTAGGAAATAAAGGACGGTTTTGGATAAAAAAAAACCTTAAAAAAAGTTATATAAACAATCTTCTTAATTAGAAACTATAAGTTGTCATATTCATGAGTTGGTTATAGTGTGCATTGACACGCAAACTATAAGAAGCTTAAGTGATTAATTAAGCTTATCAAAGCAGCTTCAAACTAACAATCATAAGCATTAATTAGGATGAGCTAAGTGATTAATTAAGCTTATCAGTTCTATGCATGACAATAGAATTTGACTAACAATTTATAATTAAGAAACAGGGTTGTATATGACTACGTTGCAGCTCAAATTCATTAGTCATCACTCAACACCAACTATACCATTAATCATATTATGATTTTGGTAATTAATTATCAATGAGGAGATATGATTGAATAACTACAATCCGGCCATTCATTTCTATTAAGTTTGGCGGTTGTAATAAGTATTATCAATATTAATCATTTCTCATCTATGTTTTTCTTGGGCGAGTAGGCTAATTTTGTCTGATGATTTACAGGAAATAAAATAGGTCTTTTGTATTTATTTTAAAACAATTAATTTGTTAATTTATTGTCGAAAATTAAATCTTTTCAGTAATACAACTGCTCAACTATTTTTACCGTGTCATGTATGGTCAAATATATATATATATATATATATATATATATATATATATATATATATATATATATATATATATATATATATATATAATATAGAGGCTTGGTTTCGATGAGGAGGAAACTTTCGTATAGGAATAAAGAACGTTGTGAGCGGTTCTAAATAAATAACCCTCACATACACGATATCATTAATGACATTTTGGTAATTACAATAAATTTGAAAAAATTAATATATGCTAAAAAGAAATAATAAAAACGTTCAAACCTCTCTCATATTTCTTCATCTCACATTCTTTTCTCTCACTCTCGCCGCTAACACACAAGCAAGTAAGCTTCACATTTGCTCCGATTTTCAACCAAATCAAAGAGGAATTACGTAAAAATGGTAAAATCAAAGAGAATACAAGACGATTCAAGTATTGTTTCTTCGAATTTCTGCTATCACGGTTTAGGTTTCCATTCTTAAGGTTTATGTTTCATTATGATTGATGTTTATTTTCAAAATCAAATTTGTTTGAATCATTTTTATATTTGATAGGTTTGGTTGAGAAAATACATGTAAATATATATATGATGAGTTGGTCTAATAGCTTCAATTGAACAATCTATATGCTCCTTTTATTGTGTACGCAAACTGTTCGGCGAAGTGCCTCATAAAAAAATAGTCTATAATATTTACATGAATAATGACATAGAAAAGTATGAACGCCGATGACTTATCTATAACTTTTACATACACGTAACATTTTATGATCATCTTTTAATGGTTTATGATTAGTTTTTTTATTTTTTGTGGTTATATATTGTAAATGAACATCTATATATTATAAAATGAATACAAAAAAACAAATGAACATGACACTTTGATGAATAAAAACACTATGTACATTAATGAATAAAAACATGAACAATGACATATAAAAGTATGAACACTGATGACCTATTTTTGAACGTAAAGAATTTTCTCAAATTTTAAGTCAATTTACAAAAATACCATTAATGATGAGCGTGTGGGATCCCTTGATTTATAACTCATTCAATGGCTCAAAACCCTCCTAATTTCTATCTACAAGCTCTCTCCTCACTTGAACTAAAATCTATCTATCGATCTATCTATATTACTAATTTGCGAATATGAACGTATACTATTGTATTTGTAATCATGAATAACAACATAAAATCATCTAAATAGAGAAGAAAAACAAAAAAAAAATATATTAAATGACACATACCTATTTCGGGTTCTTTTAAAATTAACTTTGACCCATTTACCGGAATCATCATGCATATTGAAATTGAAGGAGATAATTAATTTCGAGCTCATCAACTCTATCAATCATGTTTGGAAATCGAAGACACACATGATTGTTCTAGATATCTCCTTCATGATATTTGGCATCAACAATGCTATTGGGCATCACATTTTAAGAAAATCTACGTTGTTGCAAACAGACTCGCATTGTTTGGACAAAACTTGGACGCAAATGACATGATCTTTCCTCATGACGTCCATGACCTTATGTGGAAGGATGCATGAGGACGGGCGATTTTTATAGATTGCTCCCCTTTTTCCATACTTTGGTATACATAAATGTATTTTTAAAATTATAATAAAGGGTTGGTCAAAAAAAATATTAAAATTGTTTTGTGTATGTTAAACAAATACCTTTCATTCTTTCAATATGTGAGTTTATGTATAAGTTGTAAATAAATTAACATTTTCAATTCATTAATTTGTCTAAATCAAAAAATTTTATCGTGTAATATATTGTCAAATATATTAGGGCAATTTTGGTAACTAGGCCTTTTTAAGAAAACTATCCTTTTTAATGTTTCAATTAAGTAAATATATCTCAACCTTTTGTATTTATTCTCAAACTCTACACACTCTTCTCTTAAGGTGTACATTTACTAAACACAAAACTAGAAAAAGCCTAGTAAATCAAATTGTTTCAATAATATAATGTTATTTTAACATTTGCAATATATAACTTTTTTTATTTTTCCTAACAAATGCATTTAAAATTGTATAAATTTTTTTTAAACCGGATATATGAGAATGTCTGGTGATATGGGACTATTCGGTGATCCATGGATATCCACAAATATCCGGATATCCGTGGCTATTTGTTTTTTCAACGAATTTTTATCCGTAGATATCTGGAGGCCTAAAACCCTGATCCGGTAATCCTAGAAAAAACTCCCATATCAGATCAAAACAAATATTAAAATTTTGGATTTTTTTGAAGCGTATAAGAAGATTTTTTTTGGTTCAAGACATCTAAATTTGTTTCGTCCACCCCTAGCAAGGTTATCTTGACTTGAAATTGCTTTATCAATTGTTCATACTTGTTCAATTCTTGTTGATCTATTCTCGAATGTGTTCGATCTTGATCCCCTTTACTATAATCGGGTCTTGTATTTATTTGCGAGATTTGAGAGATCGAACTACACTGTAAGTTTGTACGCATGTGAAATTCCGACGAATCAAATATAACGTGGAGGGTTATATCTCACCACCGAGCGTACATGTATGTGCATTGGGGCCGAGTCCATCACATAGACCTAGTAAATTTCCATCCTAAAACCATTTGGTTTTAAAAAGTATAGTCCATCAAACTTTTATACTAGAATGTGACATTTTCTCAACTTGAGACTCCTCAAGACAAGTGTTTGGTTTAGGTTCACCAACAAGTTTATCAAAAACCCGGTTCGGGCAGCAAATGATATAATAAACTAAACCAATGCAACTGCCGTGCCCTTTAAAAAAAACAGTCGTTTTCAATGCTAACCATTGTAAAACCATTTGTCTGCGATTGATTAAGTGAATTTACGATCTACGCGTGAATGCATCGGGCATGTATGACAACTGCCTTTTCGAGTCGGCTTGCTTGAACCCCTTTCATTTCATATTCAACACTCGTTAGGTACGAATGTACGCTGTTTAGAAAAGGGACACGTGGCCAACATTCATAGACACTTGTATTATTGATCTCTTTTTTTAATTCATTTGTGGTACTATCTCAAAATAAATAAAAAAAATATTTGATTGTTTTATGATGAATAATATCGTAGAGAGACCCAGTCGTGCAATAAAAGAGCCGGCTTAATTTAAAAAAATACAATAATATATTCACATAAAGACGGCAATATACATTTTTCCATTTTCCAGTAAATTTGAGATTTGCTTGTGTGATAAAATCGATCTATACAGCTAGATTTAAGATGTACATTATCAAAATAACTCTATAAATAATGCATTTATTTATTCCATTCACTGTACTTTCTTTATATTATTCCAATCAGATAACATCTGAGTTGTTTCAAAATTCACTGTATATTTTTTAGATTTTTTATGATTTTTGTATAGTTTTTCTTTACGTAGCATAATTTTATGTCGGACATATATCTGATATTGAAATTTCAATGGCCGGTGCAATTTAGAAGCCCATTCAACCTCATCGAGAAAGATTGCGTTGTCAATTCTTTTGGTACAAGGAAAAGCGACATCTTCTATGTTTTAACTACGGTTCATTAATTAGAATAACGAACCCTAATGATACGTGTATACGATCCCAACAACTCACGACATTTTTAGACTCGGAGTTTATAAACGATTTGTTAAGCCCAAGATTGAAACTTATTGGGTAGTTAATTGAACAAGTTTGTTTTCTTTGATAAATTTGGAATGTTATAAAGAACAAAAGTTTATAATAGTCAATGTACGTTTAAAATTACCTTAAAGGTTTTAAATTTTTATTTAATATTGTTTCTTATGTGGTTATATTTGTAATATTCATTCAAATGAACTATTATAAGCTTTTCATGTATCTTAGGAAATAAGAAAGACTTAAGCTTGCATAAGCTACCGTAAACCGTGTCTCCTAAACAATGTATTATCCACATTGTGTACGTTTTTTCCATAATCTCCATAATCTTGATAAAGTTTCATAATTTATCTTTAAACGGAGCCTGAATAATGTGGAATTTCCTAAACAATGTATCACCCACATTGTACGTTTTTCCATAATCTCTATAATCTTGATAAAGTTCCATAATTTATCTTCAAACGGAGCCTGAATAATGCGGGATTTCCTAAACAATGTATCACCCAAATTGTACGTTTTTTTTTCATAATCTCCATAATCTTGATAAAGTTCCACAATTTATCTTCAAACGGAGCCTGAATAATGTGAGATTTCACGAACACGTCACATGTAAGTCCGGTGACATTTTTTCTTTTCTCGATACTAATTAGTAATGTAAATAACAATTCATCGACCTCGTATATTATACTGTATGTTTGTTTATAGTGAAGGTGATAGTTATTCTATAGATTTGAGCGGAGAAAGAAAGCATGCAATTTTGACTAAGAAGAAAGAAAGGGTGTGAAACGAAGCATGGAATAATTTGCATAGTCAAATGGTAAAACATATATCATACGTAATTAAGAATTCATCCTGCAGCTTATCTATGAATTAATGTATACATTGGCCGGGCCGGACATACCAAATTAATTGAGGCTTGGTGTTTGTGGCTCGGTTCAGCTAATCCTTTTAACGAACATATGATTGATTAACAAGAAAATAATGTCGAAGAATAATATTTGCATGCCCCATGCACGCAATCATTGATGAAAAAGGCAAAATTTAGGGTTTAGTTTGTGTACGTTGCTATAGCTTTGTTTTGTTTTTATGTTGTTAATGGTCTATGCACGACCGTTTCATTATCTCTTATATGCCTCTAATTACTTAATTCCACTAAATTAAGCATAATCATATAATATATCCATCAAAAGAAAAAGACAATAATCACAATCATTGATATTGTGAATGGGACGATTAAAGATAGGTTAAGACTAATGACAATGGTCCCAAAGTATAATAATATTGTTAATTTTTTTTTATAATTAATGCATTGCATTATTATTGATATTGCATATTCCGAATTTACATATGAGTATATACATCTCATACATTAAATAGTTATATGAGTTTTTCAAAGCCCGGTACAGACGGACCGGTAGACCGGGGGTTGTGTCCATCCGAGCGTACATGTGCATTAGGCCCAAGCGCAGCACATAAACCCGGCGAGGTTCCATCCTAAAACCAATTGGCAATAGGAGGAGTAGCCCACCGACCTTATATACTAGGCTCGGATGGTCCCACAACCTTATTATCTCCAACACACCCACGCAAGTGCAACTAGAGGATATAGACCGAGTTGCACTTGTCCACAGGTTAGGATCACGAGCCGAATTAAGTCTAATCGGTAGAGCGGGGGTCGTGTGCATCCGAGTGCACATGCGCATTAGGCCTAAACCCAGCACGTAAACCCGGCGAGGTTTCATCCTAAAACCAATTGACAATAGGAGAGCAGCCTACCAACCTTATATACTAGGCTCGGAGGGTCCCGCAACCTTATTGTCTCCAACAGAGTTCATGGTAATTTATGTTATGCCGAATTTAGGGTTTTTATTACGCTCCATCATTTGCCCTATATCTACGAAAATAAGTATATTTCAGGGAGATTAATATATATTTTATAAATCAATATTTAATTTGCAATTACACAGCTGATCTAATGATTATAATTGTTTCATCAAATTTACAATTAGAAAAGTTGGGAGATAATAGAATAAAAAAGACACAAAATCTCGTACGTAAACGCAATTCCATTTAGCAAATTATTAAATGATTAGCCATCTTCACCTAGTGAATTAAATAAAAAACCTATATGATTATATAATAATTAATAAAGTCAAATCAGTTAAATTCATGCACGGTTCAAGTTCATTTGTTTTGTTTTTATTGATTCCACCTTCCAATTTGTATATTTTGGACTTCCACTATTTCATATAATTTGCATAGATAAGGTACACATTAATAAATTTTGTAATCAAGAATTACTAAAATAAATTATCTTTTTTATTTATAAAAATACAAATTATATTTTATTATTATATACTTGTTCAGATTAATGTAAACTTCTAAGGTATAAATATAATGAGAATAAACCGTAAGATGAGAAATAAGAATGAATGAGGGCCGTTAATTTAATTTAACATATGAACTAGGCAAGCGACTTATGATATAAATGATATTAATACTTAAACATTTCACAAATCGAATTCATTCACCTTTTAGTTTATTATTTATATTTTTAAAATACTATTTGCCTTATTCTCATATATTTTTTTTACATTCTACCATTATTTTTATACAATTTTTAAAAATTATTTTACATTAATAAATATTACAATTTCTATTTTTATTTTCATAATGTGTAATTATTTCCCTAATATCAAACATTGCGAGCAAAATTGAGTATATAACAAATTATGAGATTTTATTGTATTGAAGATATGACATTTTCGTGTCGGTATCGAAGAGTTGTTCATATTTGAAATTATTTTCAGATTTGCATAAACAAATATTTTTTGTGTAGAAATACATCAACTAAGCATTATTAAAAAAACAGCATAAAATCTCTATAATTAAATTTGGTATTGTGATTATAATATATATGAGAATGAAAATGAAAAGAAATTAAAAACAAAATTATCACATAAAGAAGTAAATCCTATATAGATCCAATAATAAGGTCATAAAAAAATAAAAAAAAATAGCTGGATGATAGAGGTGGGCAAAACCCTAAACTCTTCCAAGTTGGAAGAGGCTAATCAACTGCAAAAAAAAATTAAGGATATAATGAAAAACCAATACTCAGCGGGTCTAGTTGGATGTGGTGCTAGGCTCTTTAAATGTTTAGCTTCGAGATTCGAGTTCGAATCTTTCTAACAGCATGTATGAAAAAACTGATATTGGACGTAGATCGGCTAAGCCGATCGAACCGGGTGATCTACGTAACCTTCTTAAAAAAAAAATAAATATAATTATATTATATTATTAAAATAAAGGAAAAAAGACTGCTGTTAGTAGAGGGGGCAACACTTGATTATATGGTCTATATGTCGGCATTACATTAATCTTGATTAATTCCTCCATCATCTCTCTCGCCCTTTACCCTTAATCTTTTTTTAATTATCTTTAATTCTTCATGATTATGATTATATATAAAATTCCATGAGTGTCAAGCTAAGAATCCCACGTTCTCTCGTATTTCTTCCATTATTTCCTTTATATTGTTTGTTATCTTTAGTATTCGCACACATATATATCATTAGTTAAGTAATCTTATTAACACCTACTTAATCATGATTAGTGTTGACATGACGCGAATATCACAAAATGTAAAGTTTTATGTTTATGCATCAAGTCAATCTTAGGTATAACGTAGGAATCGAGTTCTTTAAAATAACTTCTTTTCTATCCAATCGTTATAAATGATCGTATTATGAAAGTTGAAACACCACTTAATAACATAAATTATGTCCGGAAACATATCATTGTTCTGTAATTTCTGTATGCAAATCGGTTATGTTGAAAATCTTACCATGTAATGATTTTTAGTATGCCTAACTAGGGTATTATTCAAGTAATGCCCATTATTGCGGTACGGCCGTGCGGCCGTACCGCAGGGCGACACGTGTCCCGAAAAAAAAAAATTTTTTTTTTTTTTTTTCTTTAAAAAAACGAGTAAAAGTAATAGTTCAAAACTTATTATGGAATAGTTCATAACTTATAAAAGGATAGTTCATGAATTATAATAGAATAGTTCATAATGTAAAATTTATAAAGGATTGAAAGTAATAGTTCAAAACTTATTAAGTAATAGTTCATAACTTCTAAAAGGATAGTTCATGAATTATAATAGAATAGTTCATAGTGCAAAATTTATAAAGGAGTGAAAGTAATAGTTCAAAACTTATTATGGGATAGTTCATGAATTATAATAGAATAGTTCATGAATTATAATAGAATAGTTTAAATTGCAAAAATTTATAAAGGAGTGAAAGTAATAGTTCAAAACTTATTATGGG
>BSUD01000006.1:4183798-4219536 GCA_033239045.1 Fagopyrum esculentum
AAAAAAAAAAAAAAAATCGTTTCAGGAAAGAGAAAAAAAAAAAAAAAAAATTTCGGGACACGTGTCGCCTTGAACATTCTCCTGCCTAACTATGCATATTTTTATATGGATTTATAGTTTATACGGTCTGGGCTGGATTGACAAGACTGTATACATGGGTTTTTGAAAAAAAAGAGGTTTGAACCGGACCAGATCAAATTATATTTTTGGGTCGGGTGTAGAGGGTTGTAATATGAGACAAGCTACTCGGACTCGGTTCGTCAAAAGCTCGAGCTCGTTCATTTTCTAAACGAGCAGAATACGAACACATTTTAAATCTAGCATAAAAATTAGGCTTGACTCGTTCGGCTAAAATAACACAATAAGAACATTATTCTAGCCGAGCTACTCAGGCTCGCCTCGTCAAAAGCTCGGCTCGAACTCGGTCACTTTGTAAACGAGCCAAACTTGAGCATGCCGATGCTCGGCTCGTTCGGCTCGTATTACACCCCTACGTGTGTAACTATGCATAGCCCTAGTGATTAAGCTGGAGAGCCCTACAACTTGTAAAGGGTTGTGACATGCTTTGTTATCTTATAATCCCACAAGTTGTTCTCCTAATTTTTAAAAGAAAAATTAGTTGATCGAGATCAGAAGCTTACAGAGAATGAGGACTTACGTTAGATCAATGATTAGGCATTTAATATATATTAATTAAGTATCCTATACAAGTCAAATATCTTAAGCACATAATGTACACTATAAATATCCTTAAAGCTTTGTCCTTTCCATAACAAAAAGTTGAATCAAGAAAACACAAATTAAGAGCTTCCCTTCTCCTCATTGCTTCTCCAAAACAACAAAAGATAATGGACGCCATGGGAGGAGCTTTGTTTCTTGATGGAGAATGGGAATCTCTTAGCAAAATGTTTTCAACCGAGCAAGATCTCAGCTTTGAGCATTTACTTACCCAAAATTCAGACCCAACCAAAAATAATCTCCCTGATGATCAATGTCTAATAAGCCTGCTCATGGGCGAACCCAATTCAAATTACTTTTCACAGACCTGTAGTAGCGACGATTCCAGCAATGGCGGCGGTAATCATCTTATGCATCCTAATAGTGATGATCAAATGTCATGTCTATCATCCTTTGACTATCTTGTTGAGGATAGCCTGTTAATGAGCCAGCTGGGCTTCCCCGCTACCATGGAAACTGCAGCAGCTGATCCTCGACCATTAGAAAAGAAGAATTCAAAGTGTGAAGATGATCAGCCTGAAGTGCTTCCTGCACCTAAGAAGAGAGCGCGTGTTACTAAACAAGTATGCATTGTTTTATGTGGTCATTTGTATATTATATGATCATGATCTAAAGAGTACTAAATCTCCATTTTTTGGTTGTTTTCTAGACAGGAAAGAGGAAGAAGAAGATTGAAGTCGTTGAAGAAGAAACCGGTGACTTATCCGATAATGATTCCAATGCTTCTCAGGAAGTTACCAACGAAACACCCAAAGAGATTCTAAACATGAATGGAAAGAGAAGGGCTAGCCGCGGAGCTGCCACTGATCCGCAAAGCCTCTATGCAAGGGTAAATAATTGAAAGAATTGGATTAAATAAACTCAAGTTTTGTTTACTCTTATCTGATTTCAGTTTCTTTTCTTGTCCTCACAGAAAAGAAGAGAGAGAATCAATGAGAGGCTAAGAATCCTACAGACTCTTGTGCCTAATGGAACAAAGGTTGACATTAGTACAATGCTTGAAGAGGCGGTCAATTATGTTAAGTTTTTGCAGCTCCAAATCAAGGTATATATATACAGTTAATCAGCATTGATACAAAGTTAACCATGAGGTTTGATGATTTGGCTAAATGACGTTCCTTTTGTGCAGCTGCTGAGCTCAGATGAGATGTGGATATACGCACCCCTTGCTTACAATGGATTCGATATGGGCTTTTACAGTAGATTCTCACCGTATCTTCCGAGGCAATGAATACACAAAAACACAGAAGAACCCTTTCATCTAACTTTGTTTCAGAACGAACTCGATTGGGAATACGAATAATACTGTGTATATTCCCAATTCTTGAGGAGTTATATTACTCATACATAATTTATACATACATATACACACATTTACAATATATAGTTGTAATTAGTACAGCGGATTTCATGAATTCATCAGTTTTATTGTCAGATTGACTTGGTCGGATTGTGGGAGAGATCACCATCCCTATTGCAATTAATTATGCAAGAGATGTGCTGTAAAATCTTTTCTTGTAAGCAGCTACATCTCAAGAATGAAGCATATGTAGAAGTTGTGACAAATATCCCAAACTTTGAAATATTTCATACAATCAAAATAGTATGTACAGGTTAAACAAAAAAAATGTGAAAATTTAACACTGCACACGAATGTTTTTCCATGATATATTGATAATGATCACATTGTACACAGGTTTTCTATTCTAAGTATAAATAAAGAGTGAATTTGCTATATAGCCTTACTTGACTAATTTTGTTTAGTAATTGTGAAGCTCAATAATTTTGTTAGAATATGACCTCTTTTAAATAATTTAGACTAATTTACCCTTTTACAAGAATTTAAAATATTCCTAATTAATTATTGCCTTTTAATTGACCTACAATCTCTAATTGAAGAAGGTGTATTTTGAAAAAGTTACCAATTTTAATCAGCGTAATCAATTAGTAAATCATAAAGAATACAAATTTTTCTTACGTGATTGATAAAACTAGCACGTTACATGCTTGTACTTTCATGTAAATCATGAAGAGTACAAGAAAATCCTTGATAAAATTTTACAAAAATTTTACAAGAATTGATCAGCGTAATCAATTAGTAAAAAATCGTGTACACTAAAATTTTACAAGAAGATAAATCGTGAAATCCAACTTGTCCAGTTGGTATTAGGGTGGGAGAGAGGGACAACCAACCAGAGATCAATTCTTAATAAAAATTATTAAGAATTGTTAATTTTTCGTATTTCTTGTAAGAATTATTAAATTACAAGAAAATTCAAGAAATATAATAAAATAAGTATCATTTACAAAAATAAATTATAAATTAACCAACCAGAATCTGTTTCATTTATTAATTTTTCGTATTTCTTGTTAGAATTATAAAATTACAAGAAAAATCAAGAAATATAATTACAAGAAAATAAGAATCATTACAAGAATAAATTATAAATTTACAAGAAATCTGTTTCATTTACAAGAATAGTTACAGTAAAGTTATAAGAGTAACGGTAAAATTTATTATAATAAATAAGGGTAAATCTGCCATTATTTGTTTAATAAGGCTATTCACTTAAAAATTTATAGGCCTAGGTTATTTACTAACCAAAATTAGTCATGAGGTGCATTTTATCCAATTTTCTCATAAATAAAACAAATTGTTTTTAAGAGAAAACTTAATCATCCATCTCGTTTTCGCTGTTCAAGGTAATGTGGTCAATCATGGTCCAGTTGATGTAAAAGTATCCGAAGAGCTAACATAGGCGACCCTCGTTAGGTTCGTTTTATGAGCTGAGTCGGGTCTATCTCGCTCATAATCTAAATAAGCCGAATATATATATGAGAATACGACTCGAATTGTTGTGCGGAATAAAGAGAAAGAACAGAAATTTAACAAACAAGATGGTCAGAGAGATTTTATTGAGGAGTTTAAGAATACATATGAACACATAACATATAATTGGAGACAAAGGAAACGCTGTTACAATGTATGGAGTAACGAAATCATAGGTTATACTGGCCAAACAGTAAAGACCCATACAGATGAAGCCCATTCAAGGCATATCAACACGAATAACAACTTAAAATATGATTACATACCTCGTTCAAACTCGACTTGCAAAAAGTTTGGTTCCACCTCATTCATTTATACTAAGCATGCTGAATATGAACATACTTTGAAGTTAGGTTCAAACTTAGGTCTAACTCAATTTTAAACGAGCTGAACATAAATATATTAAAGTTCGACTCATTCGGCTTGAATAACAAGCCTAGTAAGGGGAGACCTATAGCATTATAAACAAATGTTGGTGGTGTGTATGTGCCACAAACTCCTGTTTTTGGACTCGGAGATCGATCAACAGGCAACTTAGTTTGTATTGGGTGCTTCCCTCATGCTACATAGGATGTAATTAAGTTGGAATTGGAATTGGAATTTAGGAGAAAGCTCGACATCCCTCTTGTTATGATTAGTTGCAGAACCTTTGTAGTCATTTTGACATTGGCAAAAAGAATCCTCCTCTCTGCTCGCTTGGTGGTGTCCACGGTCATATGAATATTCCTTCACGTGTTCTATCAACTTTTATCCCAATTATTGAGATCTTTGCAAATCCACAACATGCAATAAGTTATGCGACATGTTTGCTTCATCGCACTCAAATTCTCCTAAGCTTCCCCCCAACTACGTGCTCGATTAGTTCATCTATATTATCTTTATCGTGGCTCAATCATCTGATATGGTGAAGGGTTGGTCCCCCATGCAGAATTGAGCTGTTGAAACTCAATCCTATTTCTTCTTCTTCTGCGCATCTAAATATTGCTCGGCTCGTGTGATCCGAGCACGGCGATCTTCACCGTAAAAGTCAGGAGGCTCCGTCTTCTTAGATGTTATCAAGCATAACCATCAGAGCGGTTGAGCTCGACCTTGGAGACAGAGTGTAGTTACAGACTTACAGGCGGATGATTCTAGAAACGGTTGAACAAACTTATGTTGCGAGTCCAGCGGAACAATGTCAAGGCTTTTTTTTGAAGAGACTTGTCCATCCAGTTTCGTCGCGTGTTCCACAAAGCCAATAACTGAGTACTACCTAACTAGTTCAGCTTTGGGTTATAACAATTGGAAGATAATTATCTTATTAGTAGCAATAGAAAGAAAATTATCTTCCACCGATGGTTCCATTTCCTAGTCCACAATCGATCAAACTTTAGTGCAGAGTATAGGAAATGAACTGACGTGAAATTTACTAGAGGTTGCACAAGGCTATCAACATCAAACAAACGATCAGTGTACTCGTTGAAATAAAGGTTTTAAAATAGTCAATATTCAATTCCCGTCTATTGCTTCATTTGTAACAGATCGGTATTGGTATTTGGGTTTGGGTATGGGACTCAGGCTACAGCCATTCAAGTACAACACACGATACAATTTGGTGAAGAAAGATAATTAAATCCAGTCATCAATACATGAAATCCATGCTGCTAATGGAACTGTGTAACTGAGTGAGTGGCTTCCTGCAAATAGCCAAGAAGGTGCTCTCAAGCTTAATCCTCATAGCCAACAGCAAAGTGGCCAGTCTTGCGATCCTGTAAAAAAGGAGATAAATATTCAATTACTTGGCCTAACACCAGGATAAGTAATACATAAGAAGACAGTAGGCACCTGGTGTAACATCCGTTGTTTATTCAAGTGTTGAGTTCTGGCCTTGTTCATCACTGAATTTGGTGACTTGAACAGCTTCTGCAATAATCACAAATTCACAGGTAGTCTAGATCAGTATTACAAAATTTATTTGGGGATGCAATCAAACGATCTATGAGTTATAACACGGAATATACATATCTACTTAGTTTCATGTGGTAAAAGCCCCTAACCTTTTCAGCAAGCTTATTAGACACAAGTTCCTCCTGGCTTATGTTGAACTTCTTTTTCGGTGAGAATCCAAACACATCATGAAGAAATTCATTTTCCTGTCATAAAGGATAGAAAACCCAAACCAGGACAAACAGTTTTAGACAGTCCAGAAAGAATCAATGCATGCATGGGAATTATGAAGATAATCCAACCTGCATATGCTTAACAAAGCCTCCCTTGAGAAAATGCTTAACAAAGTTCACCTGTCATGACGCATTGACGCAGATGTAAAACACTGCCAAATTAAGTTCAAGACAGGAAACAACAAATAGAGATATCAGGGATTATGTGAACCTGTATCAACTGTGACCATGACGAGGTGGTCAGTGATTCTCCTCCAATCTTTGTTGAATTTTCAGGAGCATAGCCATCCTGAGAACATTAGAACAAATGGGATCAGCGAAACTGAATAACATAAAATTCAGGGGAGAGAGGGACAAGTAGATCACAAAGCAGATATGCCAGGTAAGAGAGACACCTCCACAAAATCCAATACATCACGAAACAGATTCCTTTGGCTGTTAAGGTCCTTCTTAATTGAACCTTTGCCACCTGCCTCAACAGCAAGATCCTTCACCTGATTCAGAACTTTAGCCTTGAGACCTTGCAAGAGCACATGTCCCTCTCGTGGTTTACCGGACTCCTTAATAGTGTTATCTGCTGAGTCCTTCGCTTCAGCTGAGAACCGTTCAAATACGCCGATCTCAAATATTACTGCCAATGCTTCCCCGGCTGCAATGCGTATAGATCTATCATCCTTCTCCAATAGAGTGGATAAATAGGCAATACATCTGCACAAATTGTAAAAGATATATTACATTATGGTAATCATGGATAATAGCAAAAGCAGTGAACAAACAAGTGGCTTCATAATCAAGTTAAATTCTGAATCAAGTGAAGGATGTTGCTTTTACAAGGACTGTCACTATAAGTACTCATATGTGTTAATATGTTCATTAATCACTTGGTTATGCTGGAAAAGTATGTATAATAACGTTATAATAAGTAATGTGTTTGTCTGCAACGCTCAACAATATAGAGAACTAATCGACCAACAAATAAACTCAACGGTCTTGTGATTTCCTATTTCCAACACTAATATGCATGGCAAGTAAAATTTCATTATACAAGGTGTTGTGTAATGTTTGTACTTTTTTTTAGCCTTTTTAGCTTTACTAAGAATTGTTAGTCTTTTTAGCTGTTTTACACAAAATGTTTCAATTGTATTCGGTATTCCATACTTCAATTAGTTGATTCATTCCAAGAAAATCTATTCATTGAATTGTGCGTATTAATATAGGGCATTTTGGTACAACTGAAATCATCTTAATATGTGTAAAGCTATAAAAAGGACAATCATTCCTTAACGAACGGATACAAAAAATAGAATTACAGTAAATCACCATTAACACAGACAAGAACAAGTAATTTGTAATCTTGCACAGATGAGGTGGCAAGTGAAAAGATGATCATTGACTTACTCTTGCCATTGCTTCGGTACAAGACTCCCCCTATCCAGAGTTGTAAGGAGAAACGCCCACGCAGACACCATAGCTGCTATTACAGCAGGCGAAGGTTTACTTGCCACTACCTGAAAGGTTAGCTAAGTATGTTATCTGTGTTCAAGGAAGCTAGCACTAAACATAATCCAATACTTGCAACCTTAAAAATCCCCAAATGACTCAATTTCTCACCCTCTTAAAACCAAGCCATAAACAAATGCATGAGCAATAAAGAAAATGACTTAACATACATTTGCGCCCAACTTAGGGTTGACAACTTCCCACATTATTTGCATTGATCTCTCTGTCTCATCTGAATCATTTCCCCCGATAAAAGTAATGACAGCCAGGCACTCAATTAACTGCAGTTAGAGAAACAAATTAATATTGTAAATTGGAAGGTTGGAGGGACCACATGAGTGATGTATATTATGAATCAAGCCTACCGATGAAGTCCTAGAAGGCTCTGACCGTGACCTGAGAGCCTGAGATATTGGAGTGATTGCTTCTTCGAGAATCTCCCGAGCATTAGTACCACTTCCACAGGTCAGAGTCAATAGGCCTGCAACAAGTATAGAAGTACACATATAAGCCACTCTCAAATGTTTTGAAAATAAACTAAAAAAACTTTGCATATCGAATTCAAAGTGCTGTGCGATTTTTACTTAACACTACTCATAATCTTTATTGATATTTTGAGAAAAAACTTTTGATTACCAGGACACATGCATCAGGACTCACCAATAACACGAGATGCCAATGATATCTCTTTAGCAGAACCACGCTTGATTGAAGTTAAACACAAATTTAACAAAGTAGCAAATCTGGAAGAAAGGGAGTAAAATTAGTTGCATGATATATGAAGTTGCAAAAGAATCTACAATTATTAATAACTGGCAAATATCACACAGAAAATAATACAATCGACTGAATTGAAGATTTCTCTTCTCTAAGAACAACCGATTTCAAAGGATGCAAGTCTTCTGCAATTTACATAAGCGAGATAAATTCTGTTATTGAAGACAAACGGAATGTTTCTGACTACTGGAAGGACCAAAATATATGTCGAACAAACAACAGATGTATGTAAAGTCTGAAATTCACAATTTTTGCTTGCATTCCATAAACAGCAATATAAAGACAATGCAAGACAAGAAACACAAATATCCTTAGTTTCACATGTCCTATAATCAAAAACTAAGTGTGTGTTTGGTAAGAGATGTAGGTTGTTTAGAAGATTAATCTAGATGGAGATTATAAGAGATTAATCTCCAATAACCTTGGGTGAGTATCTCTTACCAAGCACAAAATATAACCCCTTCAATATAATCTAAAATAACCCCAATAATACTTTACCGAATACACCTTAAAAAAGTGAGAACTAAGAAGTCATTACTTTCAGCCTGGCTGACATAATTCAGCTCTTCCTTTTCATATTAGAGAAAAGTCATACACACAACCTAATCACAGATTTTGAAAGGTCTTCAATCTAAACAATCAGCAAATAACCAGACTAAGAATGCATCAGCAATTGCCTCAAAAAGTGATCTCCAGATCAATTTCCAACATATCAATGTAGTAATTGCTTCTCAAAGTGAAATCACAGCAGTCCTTTATTTCATATATATCTCTATAGATGAAAATATACACCGACAAGGAAAGAATCCTAGAACAGGGAATTACTTTTGCTCTACAAATTCGTATTGCAAGCAGCTACTGAATGCTTCGATGATTGCTTCCAAGGCCTTCTCTCTCGTTGAACCCCTATCCAATTGTAACATAAAACCAATCAATTAGTCAACTCAGAGCTTCAAGCATTAATTGAGGGGGAAAATCCCGATTTCAATGTAATGAGGTTGGATGTACCTCTTCTCATACAAAGCATCGAGAGCTTGATCCAACAGAGAATCTTTTTCAACCTCCTCCGTTCCCCCAACCGACATAAGGTCAGACCTCATGGTGGACGAAGAACTCACACTATCCGTGTCGTCGCTATCGAACATCGCCGAATTCTTACGTTGTGAATTACCTGTAAAAACCCAAATTATCAAAACTGAGACATCCAAGACGCAAAAAGAACGCTTCATATTCAAGAAATTTAAGGCAAACCCAACAAATAAAAAAGAACCCTAATTAACCAACAGCAAGAAAGACGAAACCCTAAAATGAAAACGTAATAAACAGAAGAGATGAGGCTTACGCTTCCCCATTGACAGCGGAAGATACTAGATCCTTAACTACAACAAAAGTCAGAAAAGGGTAGAAAGCAGACTGGATTTGACAAAAGAACAATTCGGCTGAGAAGGGGTGAAAGGACTACAAGAGGAGGAATCAATTGTGATGATTGAAGAATGAGAACAACCCAAAACCCAGGTACAATTGGCGCTTCTCGCAGAACAGGATTTAGCCATTAAAATACAAAGGGTTGGGGGAAATCCTTGTTATGGAGAAGCGAATGTCTCTCAGGGAGAAGGCTGGAATTGAAAAGGGAAAGAGCAAGCGAGGCGGCGTTGGCGATTTAACGTCAAAGAAACATAATGCAGTAATCAGCCGTGACGCAACGCGTCGAAGCGAGCCTGCTGCTCACCGTTAACAAAAATGGGGACCATCAATATATTAGCAAAATACCGGATTTTGCATGGATGATATGAAAAGATAATATTTAACTTAATTTGTATAAATGTATATACTTAATAATATTATATTAATATAATTAAATATCTAAGAAAATATATTCATAATAAAATGTTTCTCATCCCACCTTAGTTATCAAATAAGGTTTGATAGTTTAAAAACTTGTATAAATAGAAGGTTTAAAAACTAAATTAATCATACATTTTTTGGTTTTTGGATTCAAATATAATTGTTATTTATTTCGGATTAATATTTCTTACGTGGGTCGTTGGCCTACGATACAAAGTCGTTGTTATTGTTACGTGAATAGTTGTCTATATCATTTTAAAAAACCGTTGGTCATGTATATATTTAATTTTGTTATTTAATTTAGTAAAGTCAAATACATATATTTTTATATAATTTTTTTATTCTCATAATTATTCTTAAATTCATTTATTATTCACGTTTTTTTTACTTCGGTCATATTTTAATATATTTTGCTATTCCACAACGGTTATCAAGTAAATATCATAGTTTGAGAAAGTGTACAAGTATTTGGTTTGTAAATAAACAAATCATACATCTCTAATTATTTTGACTAAGTTCAAGTATAGTTATTATTCATATCGCATTAATATCTATTATTTAGATTGTTAACCTAATGTTATTTGAGTTGTTGACTAATGTTATTTGGTCGTTGACTTACAAATAAGTGGATTGGACAACAATTGTATTTGACTTTGTTATTTAATTTAACCTAACCAAATACGTATATTTTTTGTATAATATTTTTTCTTCTCATAATTATTGAGTAATGCTTACAATTTGAAAACTCGTATAAATACAGAGTTTTCTTTTTTTTGTTATCCCAAATAGAGAGTAATGTTTACAATTTGAGAACTTATCTAAATAGAGAGTTTTTTTCGTTAATTTTTGTTATCCCACATTGATTGTCAACTAAGGGGATAGTTTGAAAACTTTTATAAATAAACAGTTTAAAAAATCAAACAAATCATACATTTTCTATATCGGATTAATATATGTTAGGTGGATTAATATATGTTAGGTGGGTCGTTTACCTAATTAATTTTATAGTTATATTTTAAAAAATCACTAACGATTTACTAAATAGTTTTTTTAGAGGCCAAATTAATCAGTAGGCTTTTTTTTTGGCTAATAATATAAACTCATATAGTAAATGTAACTTTTTTTACTATTTAAATTTGTCATCCAATCAACACAACCAAACTTAAATTAGAACGACAAATAGAGATTCAAGCAGTCGATGAGAATTCAGCCATGAAACATCTCCTTCGCAAACTCCACGTCGGCAACGATCACCACCCTCACATCAACGACCATGTCACACCATCAACCAGATCTCCGTCAAGTCAAACCACCTCGTCGTCTTCTCATCATCTTCGTCATATCGGAATTTCCCTCGACTTCTTTTCCATCTGCGCACACTTCAGCAACAATGTCGCAAGTAAGGTCTGCCGATTTGACTGAGCGGACGGCTAGAGATTTCAATCACGCCACCGCGCTTGACTTCTTCTATATCTTGCTTCTTGAGTTTTGTTGGATCAATATGAGAATCAGGTTTTAAGGATTTGCTTCTTTTTATCTAGGAACTGCACTTGCTAATTCTAAATCGCTTACGATTGATGTTCATATGTTTGATCTTACAGATTATCCTGATACTAGCAACTGCTTAAAGTTTATCAATAGGAAAATTATAGTTTTATTTTATCGGAATATAAACTTCTATAAGCTATAAATGTTTTAAACAATTTGATTCATGCGCTTTCCTCCATTTTGATAAGTTTCAAACGAGAAACTCATCCCATAAACTCATACAAGAAATTCTTACCAGAAACTCAACCAGAAATATATCAGAAATTCATTCCAGAAAGCATACCAAAAACTCCTACAAAAAACCACACTAGAAACTCAACTAGAAACCATACCAGAAATTCATACTAGAAACTCATACTAGAAACTCAACTAGAAACTCATACCATAAACTCAATCAGAAACCATATCAGAAATTCATATCAGAAACTCGTACCATAAACTCAAACCGAAACCATACCAAAAAATAAAAAAGGGTAAAACAAAACAAAATAAAAGAAAATAAAAAACGTAGTCAGCAATTACTTTTACCTAACAAAAGAAAATAAAAAGGGCATATTCTACCAAATTTATTTCTGTTTTAAATTAAATAATTATTTAAAAAAATGCACCCATAATTTAAGCTAACAATATACAAGATTTTACCTAAAATTCAGCTAATTTGTTTTTTTAGGGTTGATAATTGGAACTGGTTCCTCACGGAACCGAACCTTTTTTACGGTTCGGCTCGGTTCCATAAAACAACTATCGTTAGGAGAATTCTTCGCCGTTATAAACGAGTTTATAAAACTTTTTTCGAAATTAGGCTCGGGTGAAAGTTTTTTCCGAAAATACACGAAGGTGTCAGGTTTGGAATAGAAGCGCGGTGAGTCACCGCGTTTCTTCCGTAAAAAAACGCGGTGCATAACCGTCATAAGAAAATCAAACGGAAATTTTTTTAAAAAAAGAGAGAAACGCGGTCAATGACCACGTTTCTAGTGTAAAACATTAAGGTATTTTTAAATAAAAAAAACACTAGTGCAAGTAATTTTTTTTTAAATACACTAGAAGCGCGGTGAGTCACTGCGCTTCTATTATTTTTTCTTTTTTTTAAATTGCTAATTGTAAAGACGCGGTCAATGACCGCGTTTCTCTCCTTTTTTATTTTTTTTTAAAATTTCCGTTTGATTTTTTTATGACGATTATGCACCACGTTTCTTTAAGGAAGAAACGCGGTAACTCACCGCGCTTCTATTCCAAACCTGACACCCTCGTGTATTTTCGGAAAAAACTTCACCCGAGCCTAATTTCGAAAAAAATATTATAAACTCGTTTATAAGGGCAAAGAATTCTCGTTAGGAACCGTTTGTATTTTTTAAGTAAACTAGTAAAAGTAAAATAACATAACATATATAAAAGAAAATGTTTACAAAAGGTATTTGTCTCTTTGTTTGGTATAATGACTATAATATTGTCTTATTTTCCTCTTTGACATTCATTCGTTCCTCACTAAATCGGTTTCTCTAGTTCTTCAACTTCTTCTTTAACGGCATTTGTCTTCAACCCGATTTTTTTTCTCTACAACCCTTTTGTCGTTAGTTTCTTTAATTTGAACAATAAAGTTTTCAATTCTCACACTCATAGGACAATGGGTGTAATTCGTTGTTTTGCTTTCGTCATAGGCTTGAGGTTTCAATTTTATCTTTTATTTTGCAATGCTTAATTACTTATTCTATGTATATTTGCTCGAATCCGGGCAGCTCGTCCGTCCAAAAAAACGGGCGGGTATGAACATAGGAAGAGGTCCGAGCGGGCAAAAAAGCCCGGTCCGCCAAGCCTAGCAGGCCGAATCCGGGCACGACACTAGGCGCGACCGGGCTGAATATCCCGGCCCGGCTAAAAAAATAAATAAATATAAATAAATAAATAAATAAATATATATATATATATATATTATTGTGTTTATCTCAAATATTAAGTATAAATATAAATATTTAGTATAATTATAATAAATTTAATATATTTTACATAAATATCTTAAATATAATATTTTTTTTAAATCGTATTAAAAACCTTTTTTTTTATGAAAAAAAAATCAAAAAACGGATATCTGCAGGCCCGCCCGCATGCCCGGTCGGGCCAGGTACAGCAACCTTTACAGGCCCGGTAGCCGGACCGAGCCCATCCCAAGTTCGGATGAACAGGCTTAATATTTTATATTGTCCGGCCCGAGCCCGGATATGAACAGGTCTAATTCTAAGGCATGCTTGATTTATCGAGAATTAGAGAAAATTAAGAACCATGTTAAATTAGAAACATACATATACTTAGCAAAATTAAAGAATTTGGAGTCTTGGACTTAACTTCTACAATTCATATGCAAATGACAGTCGTAAAATAGTTCTAGTTCGGGTCAAAACGGTCCTTTGCGATTTGGTTCCAAACGGTTTCACTCATAAAAAATATAAGAACTGAACCGTATATATTCCTAAAACGGTTCGGTTCCAAATGAATCCACCACTTAAAAGTACAAGAAACGAACAACATACCTAAACTGGTCCGGTTCTTGTTTTTTTGAACAAAATTAAAGTTTCGGAACCGTTTAACGGCCCTAGTTTTTTTAACACAAAAATAATGTGCTTTTTTGTTTTTGATAAAACCAACACAAAGTGCGGGCACTAAACTAGTTGAACAAATAGATAAAATAATGAAGTGTTTTGTAGATAAATAAAGTTTGAGAAATTTCGTTTGTCCTTGGTGTTTTGACTTTTTCGGTTGGTATCCTTTGAGTTTGTCTTTTTTTGTTTGCGCCCATTTTGATAAAAAAAAAATGCTAGTTTGTAATTTGAAAAATGAAATTAGAAGAAAAGAAACAAGGAATTTTCATTTTTTTCGTTTGCACCATTGTGCTCTAAATTTAATTAAGGGTTTATGAAGAAATTTTCATTTTTTCATCCGTTAAGTTATCTTTACCATCTGGTATTATTTGTGACATTTGAGAGCTTTAATTAAAAAATTCGTAAATGAAACAAGTGATCAAGGTAGTGATTATGCCTAAATTATGAAATAACATGAAGAGACAATTTGACAAAAGAGACACTACTTTGTTTCTTAAATACTAAGAAATGCATATTGGGAATACACGTTTCTAGAATCCATCATATAAATATGATCCCGATAATATTTTGAATATTCTGTTTTAGTTTTATATTGTTCGGAGACTGAGCCTTCGACCGCTCGATAAAGGATAACTATCGACTATCGGTATCTTTTTATATATATATATATATATATATATATATATATATATATATATATATATATATATATATATATAGCGGTTCGATTCATTGTCTTTTCGAATGACTTAATTTAATCTCCCCATTTTCCCAACATGTAGTTCGTGTGTTTCGAAGACTAACCGACATGACCTCTGTAATGCCCGCGAATTTTTGGTAATACTTGCCTCATCGTTGTTTCGGGTATTATGTTGTTAGTTTTTGTATTTTGAATATAATTAATATATTGTGATAAGGGTCTAAGACTCTAAATGGTTTAAATTCTCATTTCCAGTTTTGTAAAAAAATTATCCCTCTTCATCAACCGAAAAATGCAAGATTAATTCTAGGAGAAAATTCGAGATTGAAGCAACATCTTGTTAGTATGCGACACGTATCGTGAACTATTTATATACACAAACTCTCTCTTCCCGATTGCGACGTATTCATTTTATTCTTCCTTTTAAAAACAATATGTGACGTGGGACCATCCTTAACATACCCTACAAGTCCTCAAGGTCCAACAACCGAAGGACACGTCATTAGAGCAAAGGCTAAAGATTTCCAACAATGACAACAATGCTTATATCCTTCACTTATAAGGAGACTATGATAGAAATCAACATGTGCAAGTCATTTTTAGTCACAATGGTGAGCATTCCAGCCCATACACATGTGGAGATTGAGCCATGCACACGTGAGGATGAGTCCATGCAGCCGAAAGAGGCCATGAAGAAGAGTTCTTAAGGAAGCTAGAGTGAAGAAGATCATTTTGTACATTTATATTATTTTATGATATTTAATGTCTAGACATTTTATTAACATTTAAGCTCTGGAATTTTTTTTGAAACAATTTGGTTTACTAGGCTTTTTCTAGTTTTGTGTTTAGTAAATGTACCCCTTGAGAGAAGAGTGTGTAGAGTTTGAAAATAAATACAAAAGATTGAGGTATATTTACTTAATTGAAACATTAAAAAGCTTACTTACTACTATAGTTTTTCAAAAAGGCCTAGTACCAAAATTGCCCTTTTTTTTTTAAAGGTTTTATGTTTTGATTTGTAATTAGTTTAATTATTTTTATTATCATTTATGTTTGTAGGTAAAAGGCTTTTTTTTTAAAAACGGAAAGCGGTTAGGACGGCCTATATTCTAGAGGTAGTCCATCCTAAAGCATCATTGCGGATGAAAACTCGAAGTTCGTGATCGTCAGAAAAGGGTGTGTTGGGGTTCGAAGTTTCCAAATGGGTCAATTGGTCAGCAACACAGTTGATTTATATGAACACATGCCTGACTTGGACTTCCTCAAAGAAGCGGAGATCTAGTCGGGAGTCGGATATGATCATCTCGACCTCCCAGGGACAACTCCAAAGTCCTTGGAGTGCTTTGATAACACATAAGTTATCACCCTCAATTTCGATCTTTTTTATATTGAGCCTTATTGCTTCACTAAGGCCTGCTTTCAGCGCGTAGGCTTCTGCTTTTATGACCGAGTTAAAATTGTTTTTCCTAGCACCCAAGCTTATTACTTTGCCTTTGGGTTTCGTATTACAAAACCAATAGATGTTGTTCCCAAATCGAGTTTTGATCCATCGAAGTTGAGTTTGTGGAAACCAGGTTTTGGTTTATCCCATTTGATATTATTTTTCTTTCTTGTGATAGGTGTATTGTTCTTTTGGGTATACTTAAATTCGTTCATGTCATCATCAATTGAGTGATTTTTCTAATTTTGGATCTGTGTAGTGATGAAGTTGACGATGTTGTGATCCGATAGGGCAACATCATTAGTGAAAATGATTTTGTTTCTGAAAAACCAGATGCTCCACCATATAGTGGCCAACCGTGAAAAATTTGTTGTACCGATCTTATTCTTAGTTTTCTAAAAGCAGTTCGTGCTGTTTTTTATTATCTGTATTGATGGTAATAAGGTTGATCATGATAGTTTTGTCGATTTTTGTGATTACATTTTTGATGTAAGGGCATTTAAAAAGAAGGTGTACAATATCTTCGAGTTGATGATTACAGAATTCACAGTTAGATGTAACCGTCATTCTTATTTCGTTGAGTTTAGCTTTAGTTGGGATCCCGTTTTTAGAGATTTTCCATATGAAGTTTTTGGTAGGTAAAAGACTTTTAAAAACACATAAAAGCCTTTTTAGATTTCATTTTAGGTGGATCAGATTTAATTGAACAAAACCATGTGTTTTTCCTTTAGTCATTACCTAAAACTTCAATCAAAGAGAGCTTGATTGAATTGTTATGTGTTGTTCTCGTTATGTTGATCTTGCGTGTGTTAATCTCCTTAGAGATTAAAGGGTTTTTACAAGTCTTTTTTCCTGACAAGTTTTCTTCAACTAAAACCTGTAGGAATGGCGGATGGAGTACATCATGCTCTACATATGGTGTCACTGAAATTATCAGAGTCCCTTTTTCGTGTGGAAAGGGAAACGAATATGCTTCTAAGCTTCTGCATCACTCATCAACTGAATGGAGTAAAAAGAGGAGAAGATGATTATGATTTATGATCAACATGCCTCTACAAACACTTGAATCATCTAAACGCTGAGTTTTATACTCTAGGACAGAGTAAAAACAGTCTAAAAGAAAAAACAAACCAAGAAACCAAACCAAACCAATCCACTCATGTTTGGTATTCCATATTTTCCACACATTTGCACCATTCATAAGTCGCCACATCATTCACCTACATCTCTCTCCTAACCTTGAACAACAAGAGCTCATTTTTGCGAGAAACACAAAGGTACAGGGACGCATAAAAGGCTCTCAAATCCTATCTATAAATTTACTCTTTACGGGGAGACAAAGGTGCGAAGAGGGCTTACATTATGAATTTATGAGCTCTCTTTTGCAACAAGAATGCCGGATCTTGGTTGCCGTAGAAGCTCTATCAATGTCTCCGCCTGTCACACAAACACCACAATACTCATCATGATATTATTATCAATCATTCTACTTCCGACCCAATAATTATTGTGAATATATACTATAAAACAACAATGAGTTATCATAGGTGCATTCTGAGATGCTCTCCTATATGAATGAGTGTACCATATTCTCTCCGTTATTATTGCTTATTAGATTTAAGTCTACGCCTAGGGACAAAATATTTTTGGTAACATGTAATGACCCTACAGTTTGTCAGCTTGTACGACAATTGCTGTGGACACAACTTTGATGATCTATGAAAATATCGTGCGAAAGTTAATGTGAATTGATAATACTATTACAAATTCAAATGCGATAGGACAAGAAGAAATATTGGAATTACCTTGAGCTTTTGTTTGAATTTAAAATTCAAAAAACTATAGCCCAGATGAATGTTCATAGTTAAAATTGAATGAGTGCCAAAGTTTCCTTTAATTGACACTTTGCTGACAAGTCTACCCTTCTCTTCCCCAAACATAGCGATTATCCAGGTCAATTCTACAAGCCCACCACCACTACTTACATCTTAATCCTATGCCGGAGTATTAGACTTGATCAATTCCTCGTGAATAAAGAACAAAAAATACATGATAATAATTTCAAAATTCTGGTCCCAATCTCCGTCAGCCAACCAGATTCTAACAGATTTTTGCTATATTTTCAAAAATATCTTAATTATTATTTTTTTTAAAAACATGCGGAGTTAATTGGTTACCTTCTTCTTGGCCCTACTGGTGCCGGATTGGGAGAGCGCCACCAGAGGCGGAATCGCACCCTCACGCGCCACCATCTTCCGATGCAAAACGCTGCCATCGCAGAGCTGCAAAAGAATCGCCGCTGCAATCTCCTTCTGTCTCTGTGAACCGGCTTCCACCAGCTCTACGAGCACTGGAATCCCCGCTTCCTTCACCACCGCCGATCTCGCCTCCTCCACAGACATCAGCAAGCTCAGCACGTACGCAGACTTATCCACCATATTAGATCCGAAATCCGCCATCAATTCGACCAAAGGCTTCACAATCCCGGCCTTGACCGCCCTCAATTTGTTCTCCTTCACCGAACAAAGGGAATATAAAGCGGTGGATGCGTCCTTCTTCGCCCTAATTCCTCCGGTTTCTAGAAGGTTCACTAACAGCGGAATCGCTCCGGATCGTCCGATAAGGACTTTGTTCTCGTCAATCTGCGAGAGCCGGAGAAGAGCGCAGGCTGAGTTTTCCTTCGCCGTTGAAGTTCCCGTCCTGAGTGCCTTAACCAACGGCCTGATGGCACCGCAATCGGTGATCAGATCCTTGTTCTCCTCGCAAAGCGAAAGGTTTAGAATCGCGGTGACTCCATATTCTTGGAGCTGAAGATCGGATGAGGCGATGAGCGAAATGAGAGGACCGACAGCGCCTGCTCTAGCGATTTTGAGCCGATTCTCAGGTTTATTCTTTGCGAGGAGTCGAATTTCCATAGCAGCTTGCTTCTGATCATCAATTGAGGTGGAACCGAGGTCCATGACGAGTCGTTGGATGAGTTGTTCGACGGAATTGGCGTCTCCAGCAGCACAGGCGAGCCAGAGGTCCCGGGATTGAGCGGAGGCGCTTGTGAACTCACCGGAGTTGTCGCTGTTGCAGTCGCTGAAAGCTGAGGAGGAGTTATCGTTGATTGTTAGGTCGCTGAAATTGCGGCCCATGTAGGTGAACTTTGCGGGAGTTATCTCGGACTCCATTACCAGAAAAGGAAGAAAGATGGGTTCTAGAAATTGTGTTGCATCAGACTTGTTGCGGAGAGAAACCGAAAATTGTGAAACTGAATTGATATTGGAATGCGTGAGCGTGATTGCGTGCGACAATGAAGATATAAAGGAAAGAAGGGTGACACGTGGAAGGGAATGGAAGAGTGAGAGAATGAACCACGTGCGGAGAGAAGGCCTAAAGTGGTCTCTAAAGGCGTGTCTGCAAGGTTCGCCATTCGATTGATGCACAATTAACGTAACAAATTACTGTAATAATTACCACCTTATTACATACTCACCAGTAACGGAGTAAATAACTACACTATGGGAAAGGGTCGATTGTGATGGTGGGCTTTACAAGTCCCGGGTAATTTGTCAGATGGGTTAAGTACCGTTTGAAAAGCAGCTTATGCAAGCTTATGAAAGCTTCAACTGATACTGTATATATTTACTAAACGTTTGGGAGGAGAAGCTGATGACAGCTAAAGAAGCTTATAAAAGCTTATAGAAACTTATGAAATGGTAAATTCCATAAGCTTTTTATGACAAGCTTATCGGAGCTGATGGAATTTTTAATTTTCAAAATACCTTTTTTTATTTGTTGGCTTCAAACGAAATTTCAGTTACACTTCTTCTTCTTCTTCAATAGACAGGTATGAAGCCTTTATTGGTAATTTTACGTTTCTATAAGCTTCGATCAGCTCATACTTTTCAAACGCTAAACAAGCTTTTTAAAATAAATCAGCTACTTATTTCAGCTTCAGCTTCAGTTACTATAAACTTCAACTTCACCTTCAATTACTATAAGCATCAACTTCATCTTCAACCACAATAAATTCGTGGTTCCCAAACAGACCCTAAGTAAATTTTTTGGATGGCTACGTTAATGGAGTACTTAATAGTAGATAAATAAATTGACCAATATTAAGTATGTATAGTACGTTTTCAACTGAGAAAATTGGTGTAGAAGGGCCCTTTTTGTATCCATGATACAAAATAGGTCCCTCTATTTTTCTTTCAGAAAATAAAGGTAAAAGAAATGGTAAAGCATTGTTAATAAGGTAGCTAGTTAAGGGCAAATCAGTAAAGTAGCATATTAACTGCCTAGAAATTAAAGATTATCAAATTTAAAAAAAGGCAATTGTTTGATACGATATCTGGCGGTTCGTCTTCTTTCCTAATCATTTCATCCAAAAAGGAAGCGCCATTCTACACCTCCATAGTATCGTGCGATTCTGCAACTGCAACCTCCATCTTCAAATCTTCAACTTCGACCTTCTTCAACATTTTTCGCTGATCTATTCTTTGTTTAACGACAATCAATCCTTGTAAGTATTCCAAATTCTCTCAACAATATACCATTTCTTTTACCTTCGATTTTCGTTCAAATCGAAAACAGGTGATGAACGTTTTCCCTAAAATCCATACTCAAAACCGCCATTGTTGAACTGTAACTACATGGACTTTCATTCTCTCGGCCTTGCATGTGTTATGAAGCATGATTTTGTGATTTATATTCGATTAGGTTTTTGATTCCGACGACACAAAGAAGAACAGATCTGTTTTTGGCTGTTATGGAACTTAATTTTGAAATTAGCCATTTCTGTGGAATTTATGTATTTCAATTAACAGTGATGAAAGATTATGTACATAAATTATGTTTTCATGTGTTTTATGTACTGATACTTTCCCAAAACACTGTGTTATTTTTGTGGTCGATGGTCTTATATTATGTAATTGTATGGTTTGTAACTTCAAATATTTGATGAATTATGTATGTATACGATTTTATGTATGTAATTATAGTATGGATCAGATTTATGTACATAACAAATGATGGCAAATGTTATATATTACATTATGTATCCCCTGTTTTTTGTATCATATAAATTCTGTATCGTAGTTTATGTATATAATTACAGTATGATTTAGACATTTATGTATCTTATTTTATCACATAAGTAATAAGTTTATGTATGAGGAATATGTATATAGTTATAGAATGAATCAGTTTATGTTTGATCAATATGTACTTTAATTTCTTATGAACTGAGTGTATTAGTCGATGTTCCAAGTTTTTGATTGTCTCAAGTTATGGTTGACAGATTTATGTTTGAGTTTGTATTATGTATGCACTGTAGGTCATGTACAATGCTTTGTTTATGTTATTGCAATGTTTATGTAGCTATTATGTGCATAATATTATGTAGGACATTTAGCATATACAGAAATTATGTAATGTAGTATTTAGCTAGAAATTGACTGAGAATTTTTTCTATTTACTATTTGTTTGAAGAACAAAATGGTAACCACGAAACAAATGGCTGTCAAAAACCAAACAAAGGAACAAAGAGATGAAGCACAGGCTCGTCGCATAAAAAAGGTGAATATTTGAAATCAAATTGCTATATTATTCATAAGAATTATGTAACAGTATAGTCAAGCACATAAAAACATAAATTAATCTTTGATTACTATTATGTTATATTATTTATACTTTTAATAGTTTCTGATTACATTTGTATAGTCATATCAATTATTTTCTTATTTATGTACAATATTGTATATAGTACTAGTTAAGGCTAGTTGATAATGAAGTATTTTACCTTATGTACATTTCAGCGGAGAGAGATGGGTGGTTCTTGTACGCAAGATGTCAATAGACTAATAAATTCTGATAACCCACAGATTAAGGTAAGTAAATTGAAATTTGCACCACATAGTTTACATTTGTTGATCATAAAGATAAATGCATTTTCCATTTTATGTTTATGCAGTTTACGTACAGATGGACAGAAACTAAGAAATCAATAAATGGCAGAATCAACAGCTATATGAAGCTTCCTCTGATTCCTATGATTTTGGATGAGCTATCTACAGCTGACAAAAACAGACTTAAGGGGTCAATTTTTGGGCCTCTGTTGGAGATGAGCACTAAAATCAAAATGTTCAACCAGCTCATTCACTTTATGTTAATGAGGGAGTTAAAGACAAGGAGACATTTCTCAATGTGGTTTGCAATTAACAGTGTTCTTTTGAGGTTTAGTGTCATTGAGTTTTGTGAGATTACCGGACTCCCAAATTCTCCGGATTCTGGCCCATATATAGAAGAAATGGAGGATGTCAACATGAGAGATGTCATTGGGATTGACAGATGCACAAACGATGAATTGGAGCAAATCTTCAAGGATGAGCCGAAGGAGTCTCCCAACAAGTACAAAATGACACTCATTTTGTTCATTGAAGGTGTTTTAGCATCAAAGAATGGAAAGACTTTGATATCGCAGCACACTATAAATCTCCTAAGTGACATGGAGTTGTTCAACAACTTTCCATGGGGTCGTTTTGCTTACACCATAACTAGGAGATCATTTCAATCTTGTCATGCTGGAAAGGAGAGAAACAGCGGTGGATACCAGATTGGTGGATTCCCGTTGGCATTACAGGTAATGTATAGGTTCTAAATTTGTCAATGGTTAAGGAATATTTACTGATTGTTATGTAATATCTGTGTAACATGCTTATGTATAACATTGTTATGTATATGTACAGGTTTACTTGATATTGTATTCACTGTTATGTATACATATGTATTCACTGTTATGTAAATGAATTATGTACAGGTTTACTTGATATTGTTATGTATATGTACATTGTTATGTATATGTATACATATGTATTCACTGTTATGTAATATCTGTGTAACATGCTTATGTCCTCATTCCGTTATGGTAAATGTGTTACATCATTATAGTAAATGAATTATACATTTATTAGATTGAGTTGCAACATCTATGTATTCACTGTTATGTATACATATGTGTAAATAAGCATTTGTGTTGATTAATTATAGTTTTCATTTTTGTAATATTTGTAGATACTTGTCTTCAATTCCATACCAAAGTTTGCAAAGCATTTTGCAACTATAATCAATGCAGAGGCAACCCCATCATGCCTCAGGTATGTATCCAAATCTGGGAAGGGTGGCAAGCTATACCCTGGATATACTGAGCTCCAGGGTATTGCTGAAACTCTTCAAACAGAAGACATTAAGACAGTTGATGTTGAGAAGGAAGAGGATGATTATGAAAGCTGGTATATGGAGGGTGATGATGACAGGATTGATGCACTATTTGGTATTGGGTTTCATAATGTTGTCCCCATAGTGACTTGGCCTTTAATTTATCATGCAAAGGAGGAAGAGTTTAGGTGTGTTTTAATCAAAATTAGTAAATTTTTTTATTTCATACATTACGTGATATGTAACGTACACCCTGTTTGTCTTATTATGTAGGCCTAGTACTGAGAAAGTTGTGATCCGGGAAATCAACGATGACAAGGATGATAAAGATGATTTTGTGAACCCACCAGAAGACATTGGTATGTAGTAACCATTGGTTTTCATTTTATGTAGATTGACTTTTATATAATAGCCAATTATGTACTACATCAAACATTATACTCATGTGTTGTTGATTATATTAAACAGGAGATGATCAGCCTGATAAACCATCTAGCAGTGCATCCAAAGGTGTAGGTAAGAGGAAACTGGAAGAAGCCATACCCAATCCAGAAGCCAAAAGGTTAAATTTATTTATATTTTCATATAATACAGCCAAAGATTTATGTAGTATAAGAAATATAACCCTTCATATATACACATATAGTTCTGCGACCAAAAGCACAGGAAAGAGGAAAAAGCAAACACCCAAGCCATCTCCAGAACCAACAAGGTTAAACTTATGTATATGTACTTATGTATATGTAACATGGTTATGTACAATGAATTATATGTATTCATACGTACATAATATATTATGTATCATTTGACAAATATGTAGATCATCAAAGCGCCTTAACAAGACCAAGGATTCACCACCACCACTCAATACCGAGCAGACTCCTTCAGAACCCCATAATGTCAATACTTCTGCGGGAAAGAAGTCCACCCCTGTGCCACATGACACAACTACGTAAGCAATTTAACTGCACTTTATGTACAATAATATTACATTATGTATATTCGAAAATATGGTGTAACTTATGTATGTCCATAATAAACAGCACTCAACCTGAACAAGCACAACCATTATGGGTTGAAGTGTTGATGTCAAAGATGGATGCACTACAGAAGGGACAGGACATTCTTGCTGAAAAAGTTGATGCAATGCAGAAGGCGCAGAGTATTCTGTGTGAAAAAGTGGAGGAACAAGGGATTCTGATTGATGATCTGACGACTTATGCAACAGACTTAGGTTCTCTCTATGAGCAGTTAGACACAACTGTGTTCGTGTCTAGCAAGAAAATTGAAAAGAACATAAAGAGTTGTGTAAATGATGCTATGAAACAATATGCGTCAGCTGAAGTTCATCAAACTCACGCAACAGAAAGCGATCATCAAACAGCTGATGTTGATCAAATTCCTACCAAAGATGCCATGGATGATGTAATGGTAGAGGAAATTGGTGCTGAATCCAGTGAGGTATGATATATTTATGACAAACTATCAACTTTATGTACACTGCCAGTGATTGATACATAAACTTAGGACTATGAATCTGTATATTTATGTACGTGCAAATTATATGTATAACTGTTTATGTATTAACAGAACATGTATATTTATGTACAGAATTCTGAAAAAGCTGTGCCAGAAAGGAAGGTGGGTTTAAGAATGCCCAAAGAAAGTAAATATAAACGCACACCCTTCCGCAAAAATGTCAAGCTACCTAAAGAACCACGCATGGGTATGTTGACATTAAAGGAGCGACAAACCCTATACAATTGGGTCAAAAACAAAGACGGGAATGGGTCAGTAAGAGGTTTCATAAAGACCATATCCAGGGACACAATTGAATCCATTATTAAGCCTGGCGGTTGGATTAAAGATGAGGTTTGTATACTAAACTGAATTTATGTAGATATATATTTATGTCATTTACATAATACTGTCATGTGTTTATAATGTAAATTAGGTCATTGATGAGCTGATTATGCATATCCGTATGAGCATCTGTGAAAATCCAGAAAAATATGGACGCATTGCTGTACTACCAACCGGATGGACCCGAGCTTACAACCGTACAACATTTACAAATTTCTTGGACATTAAGAATGACAAACCAAACTTCAAAGAAAGTATGTTTCAAGTCATCACTGGCGATGTTCCACAAATGTTCCCCAAATCACTGTATGATGTTGACATCATCTACTCTCCATTCAACCTTCTGGACACTCATTAGGTCGCATTGGAAATAAACCTGCTTGACTGGTGTATTTATGTGTATGACGCACAAGTCACGTACATAAAGGAGGACAAATTACAGCACCTTCTCGAGCCCCTTGCTGTTATGTTCCCACAGGTTCTGAGGGTCCATGGTAAGCATTCTAGATTGGAAGACAAGCTCAAGATCCCATTGAAAGTGATCAGGAAGAACGATTTAAACACAAATGCTGATGGGTATGTACAGTATTTTGTTAATTAATTTTGTGTTACATATTTTATGTTAATTATTATGAAACATAAACTGATTTCATCTAATCGCTTTGCATTGTAGGGGTAGTTGTGGAATATACACTTTGAAATACATTCAATATCTTGCATCTGGTAGGAAGGATTTCAGCGACATAGATGATGAAGTCGTTCAAGCTGTTAGGGAGCAGATTGCAAATGCTGTGTTTACAAGACAGTGGAAGAATTGGGCCGAAGAAATGTGATTGTGTTCAAACAATATGTACTGTTGATCATGACCATAGTTATGTAGGAAGATATTGTGAAATACTTATGTTTCCAGCGTTGTATGTTTTGTTAGTTTATGTACGGTTTTCGATCTGTTATGTAGACATCTATTATGAACATAATTGTGTCTTTTGACCTTATGTAATGTTTTGATATGCACAAATTCTCATGTTATGTATATATTTAGTTGCAACATAATTATGTACTGATCCATTATGCACTGTTTTTTTTAGTTTAATACAAACATAATACCTTTACATATACATAAGTGTATGTTTATGCACTAGCATATGTAACATCATCAGTATACAGTTTGTTCTCCAACATATGCGATGGATTTATGTACGTATGTACTTCAGTATCAATTTCAATGATGTATCTTTAAGTATGATAATTGAGGTTATAGTTCACAATATAGTCAAATAAACGTAACTATAGTAATTTCAATGATGTACCTATGTAGTTCATCTACATAAACATAAACTGGTTCATCTACATAAACATAAACTCTATTTTGGTTGATTTTGACAAGTCCTTTTTGTGTGCCCGCTGCAGCCGCAACAACTGCATTTCCTATTGCTGCTTTGTTCCCAAGTTGACCGGAACCTGGCTTTTGGCATTCTACCACACCTTTTACGCTTCAATGGAGGCTCACATTTCATTTCTGCTATTGAAGTAGGAATACACCACTCTGACTTATTAGGTAATGGATAGATGATATCCACATAACCAGCCCTCCAACTGTCTGATGAATAGTACTTGCCAACTAGAAAGGATGGGCTCATACCCACATGTTTTGCAGCTGCAATGGCATGTATGCATGGTATTTCTTCAATATCAAACTCCTTACATGTACAAGTTTTCTTCTGCAAACAAACAATCACGTGCTCTTCACACATCTTTACTTCAAACTCCAGCTTCTCTGCATCAAGGACGCACACAAAGTACATCGCACACGCATCAAACCGCTTCTGAATAATTGCCTCAATCTTAGGAGTCGATACCTCTACACAAGCTTTGGACTTTTGACGGCGTTCTGCAAACCATCGGGTCATAAATTGCCTTATTTCATCCAGCATTGCCATGACAGGATACTCTCTACCTTCTTTCATCAATGCATTTACACACTCTGCGTTGTTACTAGTCATTATGTTGTATCTTTTCGCAGGTGAGAAGGAGCGTGCCCATGTAGAAATCCCTATTTCATTCAGCAATTCTCCCACCTTTGGTTTCTCCTATACATACATAAATCATGTGTAAGGTAATCATCATAATATAAGATATACAGTACATACATTATATGCTTATGTACCTCCGATATTTTATGTAATATTTCAACGCAAATGTTGTCTTTGTAGCTCGTTGCCGCATCAATGAACATTTGTAGGATCCTGTTTGATCTTGTCCTCTTCCTCATATTACCTTTTAGATGCCAAATACAGTACCCATGGAAGGCTAGTTGGTAATTCGATGCTATACCCTTCTTAATCGATGCATGGCGATCGGACACAAACACAAGCTCCTTGCTGTCCATTACGACACGTCTCATATTCTTGAAAAAGAAATTCCAAGATGCATCATTTTCACTATCAACAATACCAAAAGCAACGGGGTATATTTGTTGGTTTGCATCTTGTGCAGTGGCGACTAGCAATACCCCACCATATTTTCCACTAAGATGTGTCCCATCAACGGTGATTACCTACATAAAACCGTATACGTGTTCACAAACCTACTTATGCACAAATAACTGAACATGAATATATGCACAGAAACAATTGTATCCAACATTATGTAACAGATAACTGCAATACATAAACAAAATCAGGGTTTTTATTATTATGTACCTTTCTCATCACACTCAAACCCCGAATGGACGGTCCGAAAGACAGAAAAACATATTTGAACCTACTCTCCTCGTCGTGTATGAAGTCCACAACTGTTCCTTCATTCACCTCCACCAACATAAATAAGTATGCAGGTATTGTGTTATAATTGTCCACCGATGTACCTCTAATCATGTCCTTCACTTTATCTTGAGCTTTCCAACACTTCCAATAGCTAGCGTCAATTCGATGCAAACTCTTCATTACGGTGATGATCTGATGCACCGAAGGTAATTTCTTTGAATTACCGTACCTACATAAACTTTGATTTTCAGTAAAAGCAGGATACATAACATATTTTCACATGCAGTAGCATATACATAAATCCAGTCCAACAAATAGATGCAACTTACATTGTCTTAACCTTATCAGCTATTACGTGATATGAAGCTCCCCTATTTGCCTCCCGCCGCAAATGGAACGAGCAAGTGTGTGTCTGATAGCATGAATTATAGTCTATATTTTGGGGTTTGTTTGGACGTTTTATCTTTCATAATCTGCATGTTTGTATGTACATTATGTGATTTTACTACCATTTCATCTACCTTTGCGAGAATCGAGGTCTACACCTAGTTTCGTTGTAATTGCAGGTAATATGGTACGTATTGCATCAAAAAGGAGCAAAAGGAGTCAAGAGTCATTTGGAGCTACATTGAGGAGCAAAAAGGAATCCTTCAGGAAGCATAGCCATGATTAAAGATTTACTTTGGACCAGTTTTGAGAGATTCTACACTCAGTTATGATCACCTCGGTTGCCCAGAGATTCATCTCGACCGAGGCGATCCAGAGACACCGACTCGACCGAGGCGAACACCTAGGACGCGGCGAGAATATTTTATTCTTGGCTGAGATCTTTTAAAATTGGAAAGTGATCTTATATTTTTGGGCTGAGCTTCTAGAAGGAAGGAGATATGCAGAATCATATATTTTACCTATATTTATGGGATAATATCTTCTTAAGATTTCTTATCTTTGGAGGGTTATTTTTCCTATAAAAAGGGTTGGATTTTCCACAAATCCGATCATGCTTAGAGGCTGCATACACCGCATACGGTCTCGATTACAGCGAAGAATACGCGGCAGCCGCATCATACTCCAATTTGGGAGATTCGAAGAACCTTTTTGAAGGTTGAAGGAAGATTGAAGACTATAGCTTTATAGCTTTTTGGAGGGTTTTGTAAGATTGTCTTCAATTCCTTTCCTTGATTGTCTTTTCTAGTTGGATTATTATCCAAGGAACGATTTTTGTGTGATATTTGATTCAGTTATTGAAGTGTTTTCATTAAATTCTTCTTTGTTCAAATATTCACCTTCTTCCCATATATTTAATACTTTCATTATGATGATGAGTGGCTAATTTCCTTGTGTGATTCTAGGGTGATTGGCTGAAGGTTGTGGGAAAAACAATGATAGAATGATCTTAATCACAGTAGGACCCTGAAAGTTCGAGTCTTTAACCTTAACCCTAAGCATCTCGTTCAGTCGATGAACATCTCGGCCGGGGTGGAAACTGGCTGACCGAGGTGGCTTATCCGATCCTTAACTGAGAGTTAATGTGTTAGAGTTTGCCAAATCCTATTCTTATTACACCTTTCTGGTTCAAAGCAAGCTTAGGATGAGACTTACCCGGTAATTCCTTAGTTTGTATACCAACGATCATAAGTGTAGGTAATAAAGGCTTGTCCTTTATTGGGGTTTGAGTGTGCTTCCATCCCATCTTTGTGAGTTAGCCTGAGACTTACCCGGTAAAGGTTGATTCTATTCCCTTAGATGGTGTGTTAGTTTGAGGCAATAGTTCTTTATCTTAATTCCTTGAGACTTACCCGGTAATAGGAGTTACGGTTTGGGATTAGTGTGTAGTGAGACTTACCCGGTGATCTACTCCACTTTAGAAACACCTTCCCCATGCAAAAATCTCAGCTTTGTCCGCTTATCTATAGATCTTGAGTTGGAACCACAACTAGATGCTTTAATCCCTAGAATTGCATGTTTGCTTATTTGACATCTTATTCATCTTTGATTGTATACTTGCTCTTGTGGTTAGCATTAACACTAGCATACCGTATTGGACTTTGTTTCACTAAGTCCCTGTGATCGACCCCTGGAATTTTCTTGCTTTTACTACGATTGACCCGTACACTGCGGGTTCGCATCCTTGTTTTAAGCTTAAGTCTAGGGTTATAAATTTAAAGCTTGCACACACCGTTTGGAGCGAACAGTGTCGAAACATACTTTGTGGTGGTGAAGTATGTTGTTTTACCGAGCATTGAAAATCGGACCCTCCACTTACAATCTTCATCTACACATCTCGCAGTCACTGCCTTCATTTTCGACTTTACTATCTTGTATTGTGAGCATTCGGAAATTGAATGTAGACACAATGCGTTTTTAACTTCCATCTTCGAATGATATATCTTCCCAACTTGTAGTTGCAAATCGTCCCCTGATGATACATAACTATTGATATGTGGAACTATTGCAAGTGTGTTATTGTTTGCATCTCCTACCGACTCGCTCCCAATCACACTTGAACCTGTTGTACATAAATCAGGTTCTATATCTGCTACATCAGCTTCCTGACCATGTAGTTCGGTTGAAATTCCTCCCACACTCTTATGCAAATCAACTTTGTTCACACATAAAGGGAGACTCCAACTAAACTGTGTGAGACCATTTATGTGTACAAAAGTATCCAAATCATCCTTTGTGTTAACATCAAATGGTTTTAGACCCTCATTGAAAGGATTCTTGTATGACAAGCATAAATCAAACAGCGTTAAAGATATTCCAAATAGCAATGCAATCTTCTCCTTTAACACATCAAATGTGCATTCAACTGATATCAATAACGGCTTACTTGACTGTACTTCAATGTAGCTCCACACACCTTCATCAAATTTCCAATGTCCGTCAAAATAAATTGTCACAAACACCACCCCCATGATTCCTACAAGAAAGGTACAAAATATAAGAAATATGTCAATAGCTTCCTCACGCTTTGTACATAATATTTCAGTAATTACATAGAACCACACTTATGTACAATCAACTAAATGAAACATAATTTCTGCACTTATACATAAACATACACCGAAATTATGTAAACATACGCACATAAAATTATGTTCATCACACTCTGCATAAGATTATGTTCATCACCGAAATTATGTAAACATACATGCACCCTAATTTTTGCACTTATACATAAACATACACCGAAATTACGTAAACATACGCACATAAAATTATGTTATTCACTGTTACATAAATTTAACCATACATAATATATAAACAGATACATAAACAGATACATAAACAGATACATAAATTTTAACCCATTTTAATTCAGTCAAATAACTGTTACATAAATTTAACCATACATAATATATAAACATATATAAACATATACATAAACCGAACTTATGTACACATAAACACATTAGATTATGTTCGTCACTTTCATCATTACAGACCCTCACCACATTAAACTGAAATACACATACATTTTACAACTACATAAATATAAGCAGACACATAAATTGAGTATATATTTCTTTCCAACATACTTATGTACACATACAGACATAAAATTATGTTCGTCTCCTTCATCAATATCAAACCTCAGCACATAAAATATCACCGCCATGTATATATACGAAATACAAAGTATGAACCATATACATAAATTACGCAGACGAAATGTGAGAATTATCCACCAATTAAACGATTGAACGTACATACCTCACAGATCTGGAAAAAATGTCTCAGAACGTTTGGATCTACAGATCGAGTTGTTTGTCTCAAAAATCGCACAAAACAAACGATTGAATCTACAGATTTACAATCCGATTGTTGACGGTCTCATAGCCGTAACAATTGAACAAACAGAACATCAAATCGAAATAAATCGGCAGTAATCGGAAAAAAAAGAGTGAAAATGTATATGACAGTAGACGAAAGCTCTGTATAATTGGTGGTTATGGATGCAGCAAATGGGGGAAATTCGTGATTCTTGTATCACGTTTAAAAGGAATGTATATTTCCTTTCCTAACAACTTCCTGATTTGTAGGGGACCACAATAAATTAGCTTATTTATTTAATTAAAACTGCCACATCATATTTTTAACTTTCCATCAGGGGGAACCATTTAGTTAGGAATTAATCTTTATTAGAAAATTGATTGGGGCCTAGTTTATCTACATTATTGCAAAATAGCCTAGTTAATACACAGTAATACATAAATGGCCCACTTACCATTTTAACTCTTTTCAACTTGGCATTTAATATCAAATAAGGGGGGTAAATTGATATTTGTTTTTTTTTGAGAAAGGCCTTTGTGGGCTTTAAGAGAGCCGAGCTTTTTTTGGTTTTGTTATCCAATTCAATTTGATAGGTTCAATTACATCGAAGTCCAAAAAGGAAAAAAAAAACTTTGGTGGTTGTAATTTTGTTACTATTCGGCCGGACTCGCGTCTTCATAGAGGCGGAGTCCGTCCGCGCGAAGAAGGACGAGCATGCCCACTCCACATCCACGCGAGTCCAGGCGCATGCGCAATCCGCATGCGCGTGGTCTCGCGCGGATGCGGAGTGGGCATGCGCGTGGACTCGCGCGGATGCGGAGTGGGCATGCGCCTGGACTCGCGCGGATGCGGAGTGAGCATGTGCGTCCTTCTGCCCGTTATATTTTTTAAAAAAAGGACCGTTGGATTATAACCGTTGGAAAATATAGCCGTTGTAGATTTTTCCGAGCCTATATAATAACAAGTGAAGTCATTGTATCATTCACTTACATCCAAGCCTCAACAACGCAAACAAAAAAAGTCGTTAAAATGTCGTCGTTTTCGGAAGAAGTAGCTGTAGAATCCGATGGTGAAAGCTTTATTAGGCCGTTCGATATTGAAAAATATAGTGATCCGGAAGAAATTCTCGCACTACTTGAAGTAAGTGTACAAACTCATTTATACTTTAATTTTATGTCGTTTTATTTAGTCAGAATTGTAGAATTATCAATGTTAGAATAGAGAATCGGAATTTTAGTTTTAGACATTTAAGAATAGAGAATCGGAATTGTAGAATTAGCAATGTTACAATAGATAATCGAAATTATAGAATTAGCAATGTTAGAATAGAGAATCGGAATTGTAGTCTTAGACATTTAAGAATAGAGAATCGGAATTGTAGAATTAGCAATGTTAGAATAGTGAATCGAAATTATAGGATTAACAATGTTAGAATAGAGAACAGGAATTGTAGTTTAGACATTTAAGAATAAAATGATGTGTATTTTTAAAATAATACTCTATGTTATTTTTATTTAGGATCTTATGGAATATTCTCGTGCTCTCGGTACCGATTATTGGTCAAAATTTGAGCTTCATGGATATTTTGCGGATAAAGAGAACTTATTGGGGTGGGCTCGGTATGTGGCAAACGCTATGAATATGGTGTTGGTCATTAAAAAATCATGGTTGGATAGAAGGGGTTTTCGTATCCTACAATTGGGTTGTGATAGACACGGAGGACCTAGAAAAGAAAAAGACGTAGATCCCGATCATGTTCCAAGTTCTAGCCGTAAGGCCAAGACAAAGGGGTTTTCGTATCCTACAATTAAGTTTAGAGAAAGAATGGATTCAAATATGTTAACCCCGGATGAAAAGGTGAGATTGCATCTTTTCTCGAGGAAATGGAAAACCCGGGGGGTACGACAATGAAGGAGCCGAGACAAAAGGCCAAGGCAAAGGGACTTCCTCCAATCCCGAGATCAACAAGAAGAGAGCCTAGTTCTTATGAGCATTATGCTACACGTGGTCCTGGGCGGAAAGGGAAGAAAGCTAAAGATGTATATTCTACACCGGAGTTGATTCCTACGAGTAGGGCGCGTCGTAAAGGAAAACAAACCGCACAAGCCGGATTTTGTTTTAGGGAAGAAGATTTCCCAAAGTTCATGGAGCCTTATGTATCGAGAGTAAGGGATGTAGCAGGAGACGACCATTGTGGATATAGAGCAATTTCCGCGGTATTAGGATTCTCGAATGAAGATTACTTGATAATACGACGGGATATGGTTATGGAGTTAAATTCGAAAAGAGCATTGTATTCGAAGGTAATTATTCCGGTTATATTTAAGTTTTAATTATAATCCATTATTTAACGTAATCTTACTTGTTAATCCCAGATGAACAAGATGATTCGAAGGTAATTATTATTCCGGTTGAGTTTTCCGATGGTGATATTGGTGATGATGATGATGATCGTTCGAACCCGAGTCAAGCGACGCTGAACAAGTTTAGAGAAAGAATGGACCCGTATATGTTAAGCCCGGATGAACAAGATAAGATTGCCCCGTTACCATTGTTGAGTGATTATTGGAAAAAATACCACGACCCAAGTGTTGATGGATAGGATGCGCTGATCATTGTAAGGATAACACATTATGAGGAGGTTCGTCGGACATCGGGAGTTGAAGACACCACCTGCAGGATATCTTTAGCCGTTTTCAGAAATTGACTTGTAATCATGTTTTAGACGTTATCATATGTTGTTGACATCATGTTTTAGTTGTTTTCATATACTGTTGTCATAATGTTTTAGCGATTTTGATATATTGTTGTCATCATGTTTTAGTGGTAATTGATATTTTGATTTTGTTTACCGGTAGTGCAATGAAATAATAATACAAACAAAAAAATAAAACTCAAATGGATAATTCATAATAAAAAGAACCAAGTGGAGAATTCACAAAATAAAACATAAAAACAACAAAAAAAAACAACGAAAAAAACAAAAAAAAAATGCCGGAGGAGGCGGAGTCCGCATGCGCGAGGACTGGCGCGCATGAGGACTCCGAGTGTGCGCGGTCACGCTCACTCGGAGTCCGCATGCGCGCCAGTTCTCGCGCATGCGGACTCCGCCTCCGCCGGCTTCCTTGTCGGCTTCAATTAACATCACTCTTTTGTAATTACTGTTATCAGCTTGACAAATTATACCATTAATAGACCCGTTACTAGGTAAGTAGAGGTAATCTGAGACAAGAGCACCATTCATCACACAACGTCTGGAAAAATATTAATTTAAGCCGTAGATATTGTGATTGTCATAAGACATTGATGCATGCGAAATTGCAAGAAAGCATATCCTAAGGCTCGTCGCTCCTTTGATAACCATGATACTAACAAGAAACAAAGCCAAACAACAACCACGCTTCTTCTTAAAACACGGTTCAATAGACATCCATTTTCGGGAAGGGAATAGGGCGGAAAACTCGCTTGCTGATTTTGCTTTCTCTTTAAATATTGGTTTACATGTTTCAACGATCCTCCAATATGTCTTAGGGGTATTTTCTTAGATGAGTTAAGAGGAATTAGTTTCCTCGTATGAGTCACATGTAGTTTGACTCTCGTTTTTCATTTCTAAAAAGCTTCGACTTTTCCAAAAAAAAAAGCCAAAACAATCTATAACATGAAAATAAACCCACCTACAACTCAGCATGCCCAAGTTGTATGTATTGTTTTGAAACGAGTTCGTGGAAAAATCTAAAATATATCACGATACACTTCACTATTTTTTTAGTCGAAAAAGACCACACTACACGAAAATTTATTGAGACCGCTTGTCCGCTTGAGCCTTGAGTCTCATGGCTCAGGGGTTGATGATGGCATTATTTTTTGTTTTTTTTTTCTACGTTCTATTAATATCAAAAGATGAATATATATATATATATATATAGGTTTTCCTTCAGGTACGGCCCTATTTATCTGGTACGGCCGTACGGCTGTACCAGAGGGCGACACGTGTCCCGAAA